>JARCZZ010024400.1:0-38994 GCA_030323915.1 Brotogeris chrysoptera | reverse complement strand
CCTGGACATGACGTGCTGTGGTATGGAATAACCTCTTTGGTCAGTTTGGATCAGGTGTCCTGTCTCTGCTTCCTCCCTGCTCCCCTCCTCCCTGGCAGAGCATGAGACTCAGAAAGTCCTTGGTCAGACCAAAACATTACCCTGCAGTAACTGAAAACACTGGTGTTATCAGCACTGTTCCCAGGCCCAAAACCAAAACCACAGCGCTGCCCCAGCTACCAAGAAGGAGAAAAAATGGCTGCTGCTGCTGAACCCATGACAACAAGTAAAGCTCATCTGGGTCATATCTCCTAGACTTTCTTGAAAAGAAAAAGAAATCAAAGAAAAATAATTTGCTCATAACACAGCTAACCATACACCATTAGAATACAGATTACACATGTACGCACATGTATTTTAATTGATCTATCAGATCCCCAAACTGTTCCTTTGCAGCTGTTGAAAAAATAAAATAAATTAGCCAGAAAGCTTTATCTGAACAACTAAAGTAGGTTCATCCTGGCTCTTCTGCTTCCTATTTTGACTAATTCTCTCTTCTTAATTCTGATCTTCCTAGGCAGAGATCTCAGAGAGATTCATTAAACATGGCACAGGTGATTTCTAAAACATCCCTGTAGCTACTGACAACCATTTTCCATCTGAGGACTTTTCACTATCCAAATTTTCAATTTCCTCAGGAGCACATTTTCATATTCAAGCAGCACGTCCTTACTTAAACTTACCATCTCACTATCTGACACTAAAAAACTGTACAGTTCCAGCCCAGGCAGTAATATTAGAATTCAGGTAAGTGAAAATATGACACCATGTGCTCCTCTCACTCACAGTCAGAAAGCTTCACTGATCACCTGAAAACCTGACTCCAACTTTCACTGGTTAACCTGCTACCCCAGACAGTGAGATGACTCCTGAAACATCTCTTTAAACATTGCATTGTACTCCCTAAGTATTGTACTGTGGGGATTTACGCACACTAACATTATTTTTTTTTTCCTTTCTCTCCATGCCAATGTCTCTCACAACAGGTCCTTTTGGCATATGTATTTTTCCAAAGACACTAAAAAACATGCCTGCAAGTGCAACCTTTTTCTTTCAACAGAATTTTCAAAAAAATCCTTACAGAGCTTGGACAACTGGGAACCCACTGATGACTGTAGCGTGTTGACCTGGACACCAGGTGCCCGCCAAGCCACTCTGTCACCACCACCCTCAGCAGCACATGGGGGGAGAAAATAAGTTGGAAGAAACCTCATGGGTCAAGAAAAAGGTATTTTAACAAAGCAAAAGCAAAAGCCTCATGAGGAAGCAAAAGAAAACAAAAGACTTATTCTGTACTTCCCATCAGCAGGTGATGTCCAGCCACTTCCTAGGAAGTAGGACTTCAGTAGACGTAATGGTTGCTCTGGAAGACGAATGTCATAATAACAAATCCCCCTCCCCTCTCCTCTTTGCCCTAAATTTTTATTGCTGAGCCGATGTCATAGAGTATGGAAGTATGGAACATCCCTTCAGTCAGTTTAGGTCAGCTGTCCTGGCTGTGTACACTCCCAAGATCTTGCCCACCCCCATCCTACTGGTGAGGAGAAAATGCTGCCCATTTATGCAAATAACATAGACTACATCACCAGATATCATACAAAATATCATACATATACAAAATATCAATACAGATATCATGCCTTATCCCTGGAAGTGTTCAAGGCCAGGCTGGATAGGGCTTTGAGCAACTGGGTCTATTGGAAGGTGTCCTTGCCCATGGCAGGGGGGTTGGAATCAGATGATCTTTAAGGTCCCTTTCAACCCAAACCATTCTATGATTCTACGATAACTCTATGAAAAGTGCGATTTAAAAAAAAAAAAAAAGCAGAAAAACTTCTTTGGCAAACCACCCAAGCACAATTTGGCTAAAGTTATTTACAGCACAGTCAGAGATCACAGACATGAAAGCAGTTTTATTCTGATCAATACTGATATGTTTCACAGAATCACAGCAGAAAGCAGTCAACCACAGTCAGCTATCAGCCAAAGAAATCTGACCTCCAGGGCTGGGATCCTGTCATATTTGAGAACCAGTCATAACTGAACAAAATACTGTTTGCCAATAAATAAAACGCTGCCATTCTCAAAACTGCCTTCTAAGGAAACCAGTGAATGAATCAGCAAACCGAATAACTTCAAAGATTCCTTCACAGAGAAGACTCATGTAAATATCAGTGCTTTGATCAACAGTGTCCATCATCTGCCTTTCTCCCAACATAGTTCTACTACCTGTCATGTAAAAAAAAAAACAAAAAAAACAACCAAAACCCACCACAATCAATTATAGAATAGGCATCCACTCTAAATGTTGACTATTGAGTTGAAATACACCTGGAAAGCTTTTGAAATTTGCATTATCTGAAGAATGCACTACGACATTAGTTTAAGACAGTTTGTCTTTAACAACCTCTTATACTGAAGGAGTTTCAAGGGAATTAGCCCAACTTAACTTGTAAAATCACAGATGCTATTTGATAATGCTACTGGAGAATGAAAGCTGCACGCAATTTTTCACATATTTGAAGCCATGTCTTTACAGTTTATAGAAGATCACTACATATAAGACAGTATGTTACAATCACAAAAAAAAAAAAAAAAATCAAACTAAACCAAACTGAGAAAAAAAAAAAAAAATCAAACCCTATAACCAACCAATCAATTGAACCCCACCCCAAACCAACCAACCAACCAATCAATTGAACCCCACCCCAAACCAACCAACCAACCAGACCACACCTCCTTTCCCCTCACCCACCCACACACACACACACAAAAAAAAAAAAAAAAAAAAAAAAAGTGGGACTAATATTTAAAAAAAAATGGTTTATTTTCTAGACTCTGCTACCTGTGTAGCCATCCACCTCTCTGGGCTTGTTTCCAGCCATGCTATAGAGACCAAACTAACTTATAGTTTCTATCTGATAAGAGAATGAAATTAGCTTACTGCCACATCATTATGCAATGAAGGGGATGCATGAAAGCACTGCCTCTTCTGTCAGGCCACATTTTTATAGTCATTTCACCTGGAGAAGAGAGTCCTGAGCTCTGCAAAAAATGGAAAGCACAGGTTCACTGTTCGTCGTAGTACATGCTGTTCATCACAGATGCTAACTTAACCTTTCCACCAGATACAGTGTACACCTAGGAGGTGGCAATAAGTCAGATTCATGACCAGTGCTAATTCAGGAACTTTTAGCTCTTAAATTATGACATATTCTCCTGTTCCACCTTCAGGATGAGGTCTCAAGCCATAACTGAGGTGGACTGTATAGAAAGAGGACAAGTTGTTATCCAATAGCTTAGAAACTATCCATGAGAAACGTCTTCTTCAAGGAGATAGAAGGTTTCTCAGGGGAATTTGCAGGCATAGCAGCATACCCTGTTGAGCATGGTTATTCTACATCTACCACAAAAACTTTATTTTCTAGTGTCTTGATCATCGTGTCCTGATCTGTATCTGGATAAAATGAGCATAAAATGCTGCTTTCTTCTAGTTCAGTAGCATTTTTACACTCACTTTACACCACAGTACACGATTCCACACATTACAAGGCTGTGAAAAGTTTGAAAGGCATTACTTTTTACCTGCCCTTTGCCATTTCTCAGCAGAACACAAGTATAAAAATGTTGCCAATGCCTCCACTAAGAGTCACTTGGCTCCACATGACAATTTCAGAGCATTTTTCAAGCCATCAGTTCTCTCCACATCCACAAAACAAACAAGCCCATATTATCCACTCAAGCCTCGAAAAAGTCACCTAAGGTCAACGATAAGTCAACTGAAGAAACTCTCATATAAGTCTCCAGAAGACCTAATTCCCAATCCCCTGCCCTAACACTTGAGCCACACCCACACTTTGCAACAGCATTATCAGTAAAGGCCCTCATTTATTTTTCTGTTCGTTGCTCCATCTCTCTTTTTCCTATCTCTCAGGTGCTAAAAAAAGAGACATTAACCCTCTTCTCATATGAACATCTGCTTTTCTGACATGCTGTGTTCATATAGGTGTTGTTTTATATGTCTTCTTCACTTTTCCTCCCAGTGGATAAACCTTAAGGTGTCTTTATGTCGAAGGAAAAGGTAAACACACTAGCAGAAAGAAATAAGAAAGATGAAAAAGAGCAAGAAAAGCAACAACAAGGAGTTCCACAATTATTCTCAACGAATGATACTGTGCTGTGACAAATCAGTCTTGTATAGATTCTTGTCATAAGATAACAAAAAGACAATACAACTTTTAAAGGTCATGCCTGTTCTCAAAACGCTGCATTAAAACAAGATGTTGCCTTCAATTGTCTTTATTTTTCTTTTTTGCCAACACCTATGTACTTTTTCCCTTTTCCAAATGCTAACCTGAGTCAAGCGCTTGTGAAACACCATTGCCACTCAAGGGCAACTAAATTCCATAGAAAATAAAAATACCAGAAAGGATAGTACTTCTTTCATCAGATGGTGCCATTCATCTGGTACAGGGGCCAATCAGACAGCATTTTCCTCAAAGACACCATCTGAAATCCCCAATCCTTTTCAGAGAAAAGATCAGGCTCAGCTTTCAGACATAGAATCATAGAACCCAAAGCTCTATCCAACCCAGCCTTGAACACTGCCAGTGATGAAGCATTCACAACTTCCCTGGGTGACCCATTCCAGTGCCTCAGCATCCATACAGTAAAGAATTTCTTTCTCATATCCAATCTAAATTTCCCCTGTTTATGTTTGAACCCATTACCCCTTGTCCTACCCCTACATTCCCTAATGAAGAGTCCCTCCCCAGCATCCCTATAGGTCCCCTTCAGATACTGGAAGGCTGCTATGAGGTCTCCACACAGCCTTCTCTTCTCCAGGCTGAACAGCCCCAACTTTCTAATCCTGTATTATGTCATTGCCATGGATTTGGGAACTGCTCTTGAGCTCTGTTCACGCTCTCAAGGTATCTGACGAATCATTCTATGATCTGTCCTTCAAGCCACTCAGCTCTGTTTAGGGTGCATCCCATAATACCTACTGCCTCATAGTCACTGAGGAAAAACAGAACAGAGAGTAATGCTTAAAATTTAAAGGTTCAAACAACACCTACATTTTGTTGGTTGAGACATATATAATGTGATATTGCAATATGCGTGATCAGAGCCTAGGAAACAATATCCAGATCCATTACAAAGGGATTTGGCTTGAGGCATCTGAATTTTGAACTGGCTACATAAAAATCTCCCCAAATTTAATCTTTTTTGGTATCAGTGTAGCAGATGTTCTACATGTAACAAAGGCTGAAACAACTTTCAGAGCAAAACCAGCATCATCTCTTGGGAGATTTATATACATGACAGACTGAAATGAAAGGAAAAATCAAACTTATTTTAGGGTCGCAAACAAAATCATAAATGGTGGTTTTGTCGCGCACATTGCTGATTAGCCACAGCCCTGGAATCTTAAGTGTTGTAGAAAAGAAGCAATCAGCCAGGTACAATCTGAAGTTTCAATGATTCCAGAACCTGTCCTCTGGTAAATCAGGCCACTAATACACTAATAGATGTCTTTATCACAGTAGCAGAGAGATCAGCCTTAGGCCAGATATTCTTCTGAGGCGCTTTCATAGAATTAGCTTTATTCCAGAGATACCAGTATCCTGTTACTTCTGGATCACAGTGGACTTCTAAAACCACCATGCAAACTGAACATATGGATTAGTAGCAGAAAGAATAGATACTATCACTTACCTCTGAGAAATAATCCATACTGCAGAAAAGGCTTGTAAGTGGAATTAAGAGGAGCGATGATTTTCTTCAATGGCTTTTGAGCTATTATACAGTACCAGCTTTCCTGGTCATTGTTTATATTCAGCTGCAAGTGAATTAAGAGTTTGCCAATGCAAAATTACACCTCCAGTAGGTGCCTTCCCAACAGGTACTTCTTTTAAAATCACATCTATTATCACACCCAAGCATGGCACTAGCTAATTATATCACAGGTTATGGAATTTTGTCATAAAATTCCCCTTTAAGAACATCGTATACATGCTTACAAGTGATTTTAAAAGTATAATTCCAATGTGGTATCAGTAAATGCAGACTAAACTAGGTTTAAGTATTTTCTGTATGTCCCACAGGAACTTCTCTTAGAATTTCCTCCTCTAAGGGTCTTTAAGCAGAAAACCATTTTTCTTTCCTCAGTGCCTTTTGCTGCAGTAAACTAACACTTGTTTATCTGAACTGCTACATGTGCATAATGGAGATGTGATTATTGACATCTTTTAAGTCTCTTTCTCTCTCCCTCTTCCACCAACTTGCCAGCACCAGGAAATTCACAGCATAACAATTACAACACTTACCATCAAAAGCATGTTGCTATGACCCTGCTATTTTCTTCAGATACAGTGAATATTTACAAGTCAACACTTTCCAAGACAGAAAGCTGAACTGGATCCCAACATAGCATAAAAAACTATCAGGTTGCTATGTGTGTGCAATCAAGCATACAGGGACTTAAATGAAAACTGGTCTTATTATGCACAGTAGTCCCTGGTATGCAAATAAATACAAACAAAGCAAAACACAGAACTCTAGAATAATACCAGCTGCTGCTGGCAGTCAAGAAATCATTTCTTATAATCACTTAAATCCAAACAAGACCCCCCCACCCTCCTCTGTTAAACATAATTGTCATATATACACCTAGAGGGATCACAGCTATGACAGGAATGCATCTAAAATCAAAATGTCTACACCCATTTCATTAACAAATGGTGGCCTTCCACAAGCAGTCATTCTAATTAATCTCTTGCAACTGAGCAACTGAACACAGCTATGTACTTGCATTAGGGTTACAGAATTTAATGTCATAAACCGGTTTACAAAAACAGAGTAACCTAACATACATGAGCGTAAACTTTAATCAGATGACAAGGGATGGAAGCTGCCGGTTTTGAAGCATTATTAGCAGCTTCCACTTACTTTTCCGTTCTAAAATGGAATCCTACTAAAATAAAGAAGAATAGAGCAGAAATACATGCAGTTTTGAGAACAGCCAGGAGCCAGTACTGCAGAAGAGACTCTAGGTCCCCTTTTGTTTTAGAGTTCTTACAGCAGCTTCACTGAATCTGCATTACAATGCTTTGCCTCTGGGCAGCAGCAATACCACAGTATACTACGGTTAAGTATAAATATTTAATCACTGCCTATGATCTCAGCACAGTCCACCAGTTTTATTTTGTGAGCATGGGCCAAGCTGTGCAGAAATATCCTAAATCAAGGTTTAACAGCATCAGTTAGAAATTACTCTGGCTGTGAATCCTCTTATCTCCTCTTATTCATACTACCCAGCTCTGAAGCCAGATAGCTTTTCCAGCACCACTGTTGAACCTAAAGATGCACCCCACAATGCAGAGCACGTAGACAAGCAAATTAACTCCCAGTCACATTAATCTTATCTAGACCTCAATGATATCCACACTCCTACAAGCTACAAAGCCAGCTGTCTGTTCTCTGTGAAGCTGAAAAGTCATAGTAAGACCCAGAAAAAGTGAGAAAATGAGATTGATCAAGTTCATTTCAGTAGTGCTGTTTTGTATTAAAAGAGGCTTTTTGATAAGTAACTAGAGATTTCTTTCTTCACGGGAAGAAAAAGAGAAAACAGGAAACAAACAAGGTGAATATAATATGAAGGTCAATTATTTGCTATGTTAAACTGAATTTTCAGGCCCCTGGGGCATAAATACTCTGAAGATGTAACAAACTGACTTTCAACATCCTGTAGGATAATTATGAGCAACTGCACCAGTAATCCTGAGTGAACTATTCACCTCCTTCATTGACAGAAATGCACTGGCATAACCTGACTTTAATAATGGACTAGTATCTCCAACACTCTGTTTTAATGACTTCTGATTTGATATCAGTAACAACTTGCCACATACTAGTGATAAGAGGTGATGGCCTCCTACAGTTTCTCTTTGAAAAGAAACTACATTAGGATCATAGAACAACAGATTTTGTATACTGTAGTGAATAATCTGGAAGAACAGGCACTGGTATATAATAAGCATATAGTATATTAATACAATGATAATTTTGCGGCTCAAAAATTAAATTATTAAGTCTGTGATTTTGAAATGTGTGCCAGGCATTGACATGTGTTCATATTTTAGACAGTTAACTAAATGTGTAAATAAATAACAACTTCTGAGAGCAAATAACTTCTCACTGCAAAACTACATAGCCCTTCATCAGGCAATGCTATTTGCTTGGTACTCCATGGGGTGATTCTGCTGATGCACACGTGCATTTTATGAATTTCTTTTAGAAGTCATTTAGTTGTTTTACCTGAATTTGAACAACTATCGCACAATATTTGGAAAATTACGGCAGAATAAAGCTCCACTGGTTCAACTGAAGTTAAAATGTACTTTTCAGAAGTGTCTTTTTAAATGAAGGACCAACATTGCTCCCCCAAACAAGTACCACAGACAGTCATGTTCATCTTCTCTCAGACATGAAATTGCTTTTTTCTAAAGAATGTTTTGTGTTTCTTCGGCTATATATTTTTTCTGCTGTAACAAAATGGAGTTGCAAGAGACTGTATTGGTAAGAGGGCACATGGATCCTCTCCCTTAACCAGAGTAAGCCACTCAGCTATCACAGAATCATAGAATAGAGTCATAGAATAGCTAGGGTTGGAAAGGACCTTAAGATCATCAGCTTACAATACCCCTCCCACGGGCAGGGACACCTCACACTAAACCATCCTGTAAGTAGAATTGCTAACTTTATTTAAACACCTCTCGCACACTCTGAAGGACTTGTACTGGTTTATTCCACTCGTTTTTATCTGATATTCCACAAAACAGTTTTGATATTTTTATGTTACTGTTTGCCTATTGCTTTAGTAATGTGCATCTTCCCTTCAAGATTACACAAAACTGCTTAGAAACAGTCCTTCTCACATCTCTTCATTTTCAAAGAGAAAATATGTGTACATATATATATATGTATATATATTTATACATGCACACTGGCTTGGGGGAGCCAGTAGGAAAACCTTGCAGTGTTTGCCTGCTTTCAAACATAATGCATCCTGTAAAGCAAGACAAACTTTTAACTTCTGCTCTCTGTTCACTGTTACAAGGCAAAAAGATAGCAGCCCAGATCACAGCTGCAGAAACACAGGATGCATTTTGGAAGTCCACTCTTGTCACCTGTTCCCCGTACTGAAAGCAAGTGGCTTACCTATTTTGATACTGTTGTTGTGAAATGCTAGTTAAATTATTGCTCATAGCAGGGGGCAAAGATACTTTTGACTGAATCTGTTAGCCAGACTCCTGCAGTGACTCTCCTCTGGATCCCCTAGCAGGCATCTCTTTGAAGTGCTTATAATAAATGGATTACAACTGGGAGAAATCAGAAAGGGCAGTGTTGACAACTGTCATAGCAGGTTACAGCTTGAATGGCAACTGAGCAGAAGGTCTCCCTCTCTCTGTCTCTCTTACCTCAGATCTCCTTAGCATCATTTCTGGTAGGCATCCTACCTCTATTAGCAAGAGTTCCTGGAAAATTGCATTTCTCCCTAAATTCTCTCTCTCTGCTGCAAATGTAATGCACTGTTCCAGGCCACCAGGTCTTCTAGACGAAACAGTTTTGCGACTGTAACAGCATATCCACCACGATA
Organism: Brotogeris chrysoptera; assembly: GCA_030323915.1. Taxonomy (NCBI): domain Eukaryota; kingdom Metazoa; phylum Chordata; class Aves; order Psittaciformes; family Psittacidae; genus Brotogeris; species Brotogeris chrysoptera. The sequence goes on along the minus strand of JARCZZ010024400.1, from coordinate 29,294 downwards.
GGCAAAGTGCCAAGATATAATTAGTGATACATAACAGAAATTACAAGCAGTGTTAATGGAGGATATATTTCAAGGAAAGACCTATTTTCATTCCAGAAGCATTTTTATGCCATTATGTAAAGGGCAAAAAAGTCAATGCTACTAAATATGGTATAATTCCTCAGCAACCATTTTTATCTGATGAATGCTATATATTTGTGCTGTACCACAAATTGCCTCATCAATTATCTCATTTCAGCAGCAGCAGAAAATTCAAAATATATGACAACTTTAAAATATCCACTAATAGCTGACAGTTTTACATACTACTTAATATATATTGTGAAAACACACTTTTTTTGGAATAAAATTTTATGTGATAAAATACATGTGCATGCTACTTTTGTTGACTGTAGTAAGTTCTACTGAAGTCAGGAAAATTATACCTCATCCCTGTTCCAAGCATTCCAATGTCTAATTATGTTTTCAGTTCTTTTTAATATGTTGCTTTGCAATACCAATCTTTAAGGTGAGGGCTTAAAACCCGAAGAAAATAGTTAAGGTACCTAAAAAAAGCTGTTGGAAGGCTAACTATAAGAATCAAGGAAAGCAAAGAAAGAAAGGTTAAAAAAAAAAAAAAAAAAAAAAGAAGAGATTTCACACACAAAAAACCCAATCTAGTAAATCAAAAGGCAGAAGTTGCTTGATTGTGATTTTACCTTTTCAAATTGGTCTAGGAAATTCTTGTTATAGTAGAGGCTGATGTTACATGATCCCATAGGCTTTTGTGATGCCTAATTTCTAAGGTTCTACAAAAAGCAGTCCATTGAGTTGGCAGGAATTAAAGCACCTCCAAATGAAGGATGCTAAAATGTAAGCTAAAAATTTAGCAACAGCAACTCATTGTGTTCTTGCTCTGAATGATAATTTGGTGCATGTGTGAGACAAGCCTAAGGTCTAACCAGGACTTCCCACAGAGAGAGGAGGAACAGGCAGCATGGTATGAACCTCATAGCAATACTTTCAAGTGTTGTATTTCAAATATAAATCTCAGACTATGCATTGTAGAGAGGACACAGGGACTGAAGCATTAATTAACTCTCCAAAGAACAATACAAAGTTTTAATTTTTAAAAAAAGTTCTGAAATCCATCATCTAAAGAGCAACTGAAGAAAAAGAATAGAGTATATCAGTAAAAAAAAAAAAAACAAAAAAACAAAAAACTCAACCAAACCAAAATATAGTAATGATAAAAACAGTACAGCTAAACTGTGCAAGATAATATTTAAAAAAAAAAAAATAGTAGTAGTTTCAGTAGTTTCAATAATTTCCATGAGATTGAATGAAAATTATCAAAACTATCTGGGGACTCAAATTCTACTCAACATATGCAATCATGAAGAAGATCTTGGACACTGGGGAAACAATTTGAAACAAGATATCACATATTTTTTGAAGTCACTCCTCTTAATACAGCACTGGGTTAATGTCACTGGCCTTAAAGTTAGCAGACGTACTACTTCATTGCAAATTCCAAGCTAACCTAAGTTTTCCTATAGTGTTCCTGTCCATCAAACCAGTGTAATAGCTACTTTAAGGTTGGCCATATGTGGGAGATCACTGATGCTAAATAAAAATCACATCTCTGAAATACGTCTAATTCCTAAAACAGATTGAAACATGGTGCAAAACAAAAAGTGCAATTGTATAGCTATAAAGCTGTGTAACTTCTCATCTAGGGACCAGGAACTAGAACTTCTATGATTCTACAGCTTTTCATGTGTTCCAACACATCTGTCCTCCACATCCACAACTCCATTCTCCAGTTGTCTTTACTGTGGACAGATAATGACTTAGGCACTTGGTGAACCAGGACTTAGAAGCTTCTTCTAAAATTTCCCACTTCCTTTTGACACGATATGTTACCTCAAATGTTGCCAGAGATAGAAGACTCACTACTCAAATACATAGCATTTACTATAAGAAAAAGAAATTGAAAGTAAATAGGGCTCTGATTTTGCTGATAGTGATATTGAACTTGCAGTTTCCAACGTGTTGGGAGGATGTAATACTCATGAAATCAGACCAATTGCAAGCTGAAGACTGATCTTCTGTAACAAACAATAGAAATTTTGAGACACTGGCAATTACACAAAATCCAAAAGAAACATAAAAAAAAAAAAAAAAAAAGTCTAGATCTAGTTTTCAAACCTTTGCCTAATTTCAGGGAATCTTTATATCAGTATGTGCCAAAAAGTATTTCACTACCTTTAGCTGAGTAGCTAAGTGATCTGTGCAAGGTAAACAGTTTGCTGGTGGACTTGTTCCCTTTTTCCAATTAGCTGTTTGTGCAATCTGGCCTTTACAACAGTTAGCTTCTGGAGATGCTCTGAATTTTGAGTTAGCATGAAATTCATTATTTGCAAATACCATCCACACATATATGATCTCTATAATTGTATTAATATTTACCTTTAAAACAAAGATTTTTACCTATTTTAAGCATTTACCCAGTTCTCTCAAAGTCAGCCTGAGTTATATCAGAGAGCCAAGTCCAGCAGGCAGTTGAACTAGATTACTGTTGTATCTTCCAACTGAACTATTCTGTTCCATAATGTTTATTTTAAAATAATAGTAGCATACGTAATAATTATTGCAGGCACAGCAGTAATAATGTTGATCACTGAGCATACAGAATAGATGCTTGTCATACAAGATTATCAAATTCCAATTTTGCATGCACCAAGATTTAGAAATTGAAACATATATATATATGCTATTGCCAGATAGGATGTAAGAAAGATCTTAGAAAGTTTAGCTCTTGCATTTTTTTTTGGCTCTCAGACTAATACAAAGAAATCATATAATAATCCAAACCCTACTTTGGCGTAATTCCAACAGTTAAAGTCCCTGAAAGTGCTTTTGCTCAGACACACTGCATATTCAAAGGCAATAGAAAATATATGTTGGGGATAAAATTCTTATTTGCAGACTATGCTTGAAGTGGGTTTTGTACCTTAATAGTTAAAGAAAGTACATTTTTATGGAAAAAGTTAGGTGTCTTTGTACAAAACTACAATTTAAAAATGTCTTCCCAGATGCTGTCTAACCCTGGAAGTGTCCATGTTACATAGCTGTGGCAGAACATTAATTTTAGAGATCATTAGTTATTCCCAGATCTTACCCCAGTATTTGATTATTTAGGGACTTGCTTGCTATGTTTGGGACAACATGCTACATCTTTGCTTTTCTCTTACTCATTACTAAGCTGCGTGAATACTCATTTTAGTAACAATATGGTCCAGGACTGAAATACAATGCACTATTTTATATCAAGTCCTGTAAAGACAAACTTTACATCTAAGGATAAGGTTGCCATTCTGAAAGATACAACGTTGTTGATTGTGCCATTAGATGCTAATTATCTTCACTGGACTTCAGAGACTGGATCAGCCACTGGATGAAATGGCATATGAGTTTCGTAGTAAGTAGGGCTATAAAAATAGTCTAAGCTAGAATTTGAATACAAGGCACTAAAAGTGTATATGTTATTCTATATAATGCAGATACACATTAATCTTAGTAAGCAATATTCTTCTATGTGCAAAAAACCCAAACTGATCAATGAATACAAATAGAAAAGTAGGTTTGACTTTGGTGAAAAAAATTAAAAAAAAAAAGAAGTAGTAAGATTTGTCCTCATCCTGATGTAAGAATAAAGCTTTCTTTAAAAAAAAAAAAAGCAAAAAAACAAAATCATTATAATCATTCCTACTTGTCTTATACTCAACAAGACTATATTTCCCCTTTGTGTTTCACAGCAGTGAAAAGGGACTAATTCTTATTTTTAGTATTCTCCTTTGACTAAGTCAGAGGATTAACCAAAAAACCCAGATAAGATACAGCTAGCTCAATTTGTTCAATAGAAACATGTTTTAAAAAATATTTCTGTCATAAATCTTAATAGTGAAATCTATAAGGAATAGAAAAAGTAAGAATCTTTTCTATTTCACAAGTGAAATTAATTGCAGAGATAAGTGAGTTACCAAGGGTTATTAAAAATCTGTAAAGAAGTTAGAGACTGAAAACCAGGTCTCAGAGTAGTGCTTTATCAGCATATCCTTTTTATGAGAGTCACAACATCAGATCTATTATACTATTAAAAATACGCATACTTGCAGCCTCCTCTAAATTGCCAACCTATTCTATTCAGAAGCAAACAAACAAATAAACAATCCACAGATAAATATCAGGAGAATAATTTTTCTGTATAAATCATGAACACATGATCTATCTTCAGAAATTTATATGCTATCAACACAATTCTGACCACAGAACCATGGCATGGACATTCTTACAAATTAAGTACTAGTCAAGAATTCCTACTTGCTTATTCAAAATACTGATGTAAGCTCTCACAGAGCTTATGGGATGCATTTTAGACACATAGACAGAATCCAGGGGAATAAAACCAACATTTATACTGGCACTGGGGATACAGCAAGGAAGTACTACACTGGGCAAAAGCATAACAACTCATAAGGGTTGAGGCTCATAAAGGATGCCAGGGGCTCTTTGCTACTCAAATATATGGGATCTTGAGACATATTTAACTCCATATCACATTAGCAAGATGAAGCTTTGTTACTGATAATCATCACTGGACACACATCCCTTTGGTTGTCTATGACAGACCTTTTGCTTTCAGCACTACCGTATATTTGATACCAGTTTCATAATGGAGAACAAAAGATCATGCTAAAATAAGCAAACAAGGTCAGTGATGACTTTTATTTGAGCCTTTCTATGTGTGTACCTTGCCTAAGACTACCAGTTTTATAGCGGCAGGATTTGCTTCCAGATGGATCAAGGGCAGGAGTATCATAAGTGCCCCTCTGTCAGCTGGGATCAAATTCATAGGTCAAGGAAAAGAAACCTTAGCTGTTCAGAGGCATTTGAGGGAAGTTTGCTGTTCCCAAGGGAACTATGTTTGGCAGGCTATAGCAAGCAAAGCCTGGTGAAGTATTATGGTTCAGCTACAATTAAGTTCTCTTTTCGAGTGAAAATACAATAAAACCAAACCCCAAATCCAAATATAAAAGTACCTTACACTGCTAACATTCAGCATGCATTCAGAAATAGTTTCACCCTGCACTTCTGTGGCATCTCTATTAGCATGATCCTTTGCCATGGGACAGCAGATGAAGTCAACAGTGCATGAACAACTAGATAGGTTTCAACAGCTATGTGATATAAAGTGATTGATTATGCACATTTAATCTCTTTGTTATAAGTCGCTGAGCAAGCCTGGGACTATGAGTAGATCCAGCTGCACTAAGAAGGAGTATAGAAAGCAAAAGGGTCCCTTCTGAACCCCATGACTCAGTGAGAGGGTCACCCTGACAGTTTTTTCTGACCCTGTCCTTTATGCAGTAAATAATCAAATGTACCTTGCCATCAAATCTTGTTACACCAATGTTGCATCTGCCATTGAACTTTGTTATATCAATAAACTATATTGTTGCTTTTCTCTTGCAAGTAAAGTGCATGACTCCACTAGCAACAAAATTACAGTATGTGCGCTTAGTAACAGCTACCCCAAAACATGAAGAAAAAGACATAAATTTGAGTAAATAACAATAAAAAAATCTTCTACCTGGAAGCATGCTGCCTTATCACTGAATCACTAGTTTAGTTTCCCTTTCAATGAATTCACTTCTGAGACTCTGAGATTAAAGATACATACATAGAATGCATTGTTCTCCCTTCATTAAGCAAAAAAGACCTTGCTTCAACCTTGACTGTATTTTCCTCAAACAACTGGAAGAAATAATTCAAACCAAAGCAGATCCAAATATTTATTAGCCCCAAAATTAAGAATTAAAATTCAGGGAAAAAATTTAGTGTTGATTGGTGATATACTGCAACTCCAACTACAAACTACCTTCAAAAAGAAGTATGGAAAAAGAAATCAAATTAATATACAGCAGTTAAAACACACCGGAAGAGTACTGAAATAAATTAGAAGAAAGCACTGGGAAAAATAAACTATTTGTTTATCCACTTCAGGCCTTCTTTAATCAAACTTAGTTTTATTATCAAGAAGAATGCCTTTTAACATAGACATACGCAGTACTTTCATTGATACAGTAATAAAGGCAAAGAATTAGAAATTGGCAGAAAGAAATTTTATTCCTGAGAGAAACACAACAGGATATAGCTTTACATATTAAGAATGGGTATGTCTTTGCTCTGAGTGAGAATGAAGCTGAAGGGAAAAGCAAACAAAACAAAGCCAAGAAACCCCAACCAAACAAAACCCACAAAAAAAAAAGCCCCAACCACCTGCAAAATCTCTGCTTTCAGTGTTTTTGAGGGGAAAATTCCCACAAGGCATACTACCACTGTGGTTTAAACTATACCACAATTGATACCACTCACATTTTTACATAACAGTGTATCCATTATGTCAGTCCATTAAGGATTGCCCCATCTAGCCGATGCTGAGTAAGCACTTCAGCAAATAGCTCCCACTGTGGTCTCATGGCTGTATTGCTAACAAAAGTAAAGCTGACTCACTTCAAGCTAACTGTGAATGCCTATTTAAGTTGCTGCATCTCAATGGAGGTGGCCCACCACGGTATGCAGATACTAGACAAGCACTAAGGGGGAAGGTAGATCTGGGATCTGAGAATGTTAGCAGAGAAAAGGAGTTAATACTACCCTGGTTCTGAAGAGGACAGAGGGCCAGTAACATCAGGAGAAGCTCCAGATACCTAGCACTGACATCTAATTTCGTCACTAATCCATGAAAGCTACAGTTTTTGTGGTCCACATTTTCTTCCACTACCTGCATGTAAGCTGCTCACAAATTAAAAACATAGGCTGGAAAAGCCTACACTGAATTTTTACAACTATTTGAAGTGTCCCCTGTCTCTTACCATTCTCACCTGCTCCCATGACCACAGCTGAAAGGAACAATAGTGGAGAACTACAGTCCTCTAACTGAAACGGTAAATGATGGATTATTCATGCTGGGTAGCATGAACTGACCTACCATAAGTGGTTGCTTTTATCAGTTCATACATGACTAAACAGTTATAGGACAATTTTGCTCTGCTTATTTGAAGGAATATGTGCTTTAAAGGCCCTGTCAGGCTATCATGCACTGTAAAATGAATTAATTTGCATTGAAGCCAATGAATGTCCCATTTACTTAGTAGAAACTTCAATTTCTATCACCTTACTGGAACATTTTCATCTTGAAATGCCGAAGTGTGGAGAACTCAGTCCCACCACTGACTAAGCCAGAGATGAGAGACAGTGTCAGTAAACATCCTGGAACAGATGGCTTCTGACTGCTTAAAAAAAAATAAGCTAGTAGGCTCTTCTATAGCTATTTATCTTCTTTTATCTCTCAGGCCTCATACATGTGAAAACAGCAGAAGAAGGTGGCAAGATGTCATCACTGTTTCAACATCATGCAGAGGGAAAGCAGAAAAAAAAAACTTTTTGGTATACTCATCAGTTTGAATGAAAAGCTGCACATTATTTATGTGACATGTAAGAAACAATCCATTGTACTCAACAACGACAGTCAATCCTAGATATAAATTCTTTGCTGGTCAATAACCACTATACTCATTCCCTTAGCCATGAAAATGCCTTGACAGAACCATAAATTCACACATTGTCCATTTTTCACAGACAAGCTCCCCTTCCCAGACAGTCTACAGCGCACCAGCCATGACATTGGTATAAACATTTAGTCATTTATTATTTTATGCTGACTGCTTTTCAGCTTTCTGACAAAGGACATGCAAATAACAATGGTGATATAAGCTGGGCCAGGTTCAAGACACAAGCACAGGCTGAATATAGGTTTCAGAGATGCCACGGTATGCTAGCACTTCCTATTACAGCAGTAAACTGGAACTCACTAAATGGGGTTTTTATTTTAACACAGAAACTTCTATAACTCCTTATGGTTTCAATTTACACATGCATAAAACAAATTCTCTACCTACAAGTTTCTTTCAGAGAACCAAACAGAAAACTCAGCCTAAACTTATTGAAAATCTTAATAATGCCTGGCATTGACCCAAAATCTTTCTGAAGTGCCTGGTTGATAATTAGTACATTTTCAGTGATGTGCCCCTTTTGGGGCCAGTGTTCTAATGAGTTTTAGTGCTAGCAAATCGGTGCTAGGATTTGTGCTGTGTATTAACATGCACAGAGTGTTAAGCTACTTATTTGTAATGACACTGCTCCTGTAGGAAAGCCTGCCTTGATTGTTAATGATACTTGAGGCTCTAAATCTTAAAACAGAGGGGGAGACAAACTGCAGGGTGTGGCATAGTCTGCTACACAGCTTGTCATTTACTGAAGATAAAAACCTCACTTAATTCCATTGATAGCACTTAGAATATTATAATAGGCATTTAATTTCCTAAACAAATTGTTGTTTAAGAAGCTGGAGCAATCTCTTGAATTACATTATTTTCAGTGTTTATATTTGTTGTTTTTTAGCTAGGACCTATTAAAAAGCAATTTATTCAAACAGAACAATTCAAAGAAACTTCTTCTTACCTTACGCTACTCTCACATCAATTTATTTTAAAAAGAATTAGCAACACAAACAAAAAAGAACAGTAATATCTTGTTCACCATCCAGAATAAACCTTAAAGACTGCTGTATGATTAGTATTACTGCACTGCTGCCTAACAGTATACATGGTTGATACATTAATAGGTTTATTGGTGACTTCAAAGTTTCACAAATTTTCATTCAGCCCAATGTGCCCTTTTTCTGAACTCACCCAAAGAATTAACAGGTTCAATAACCTAAATTATATTCATTAATGCTATAATATATTTGTAATAAAAAAAGAAAAAGAACACAACAATTGCCTTCATACAAGTAGTCCTATTGACTTCAGCAAGACTGATTTTACAGAGCAAAAATCTGCCCAGGCAATCAAGACTTCAAATATCCAAAGTAAAACCCTTATATGCATAGTATCACACTTCTAAGCATCACAAACTATAAAGAAAGTAAACTGGAAGAACAAGCTCTGTAATACTTATTTACATGTAACTTTGGTCAAAAATGTTATGACATCGAGAAAGAAAAAGTATGAAATCTAGGCTGACTGGTAAAATGCCAGATTTCCCTGATGCTGTCAACCATTTAAAAATTTCTTTCCAATCTTCCCAAAATATTAAAAAAAAATTGCAGAAAAGCAAAAAAAAAAAAAAACAAAACCAAAAACCAAACATGCGCTCTTACCTATCCAGAATTCAAATAGAAAGTAAAATTGACAAATTTTCTGTAATACGTAGCTTTCAGGTTTGTCACAATTCTCTTGTAGGGCTAAGGCTGCACAGAGACTGCAAGAAAGGTTCTGGATTCCTTGTAATTATCATCAATTTAGCATAGATGCATGCACACCATAAGAGACATCTGTGGGACCTGACCTTGGCTTTACCATGGAAAACGCTATCTTTACCTTCCAGAAAAAAAATGTCAGTTAATATACAAAGTACGATGTCACAAGGGAGGCAAATTTTTATTTTTTTTTTAAATACACATATTTATTTACAGACATAAAAGGGAGTACTGTTGACTAAATGTGATGGGTTCAGCAGTAGCAGTCATTTTTCTCCTTCTTGGTAGCTGGCGCAGTGCTGTGTTTTTGATTTTGGGCCTGGGAACTGCGCTGATAACAGCAGTGTTTTCAGTTACTGCTTGGTAATGTTTTGGTCTGACCAAGGACTTTCTGAGTCTCATGCTCTGCCAGGGAGGAGGAGAAGCCAGGAGGAAGCAGAGACAGGACACCTGACTCAAACTGACCAAAGAGGTTATTCCATACCGCAGAATATCATGCCCAGGATGTGAAAATGGAGGGCAGAGACCTGGAAGGGTGTGGTGGTGCATTGGGGGGTTCGCTGCTGGGTGGTGCACTGGCTGGGTTGGGCTTGGTGAGCAGTTGTATTCTTTTTCTTTGTACTTCTCTTCTCATTATTGTTATTGGTGGTAGCAGTAGTGATTTGTGCTATACCTTAGTTACTAAACTGTTCTTATTTCAACCTGTGGGAGTTGCATTCTTTTGATTCTCTTCCCCATCCCCCCGGGACTGGGGGAAGAAAGAGAGGGGAGTGAGTGAGAGAGAAAAACTTCGTGGGTGAGGGGCTTAAACCACGACACTAAACAAAACCACCAAGTAGTAGAAGAGCCTCTAAGCAAAACAGAGATGTGAATTCATCTGATAGTGCAAAAGATAAAAAAGACAGGATTCAGTATTGAAATAAGGTGCTGAAAGGAGGTCGAACAACTTAGTGAATCAGCTGCTGACCTCACATCAAATTCAGTTCTAATCATAGGGAATGAAAATTGCTGTTTGTAGATGCCAGGAAAAGGCTTTAAGCCACAAACCTATTTGGGTCTTAATACCCCTTGCACAAAAAAAAATGGAGAACGCATCCTCACCTACCCAACTCCCTGCATCGTCCAGCTGCAAATTATATAAAATCATCCTGCATTTTCATTCCCATTAATTACAAATTAAGATATAATTACATTTCTAATAAAATACAGAAAATCCACTGTTAATTTAGTGCTTTAGAAATCATGTAGATACCTGGGATAAATAACCCTGTTGTTGCTTCAAATGCCTCTCAAAGAGTAGCTTGCCCTTATGAACTGACTGGAGTGCATGGGGAGGTATAAAGAGTTTGGTATTTTTCTGTTCTGTTTCAGACTTAAAAAGGTCAGTTCCAGTGAAGGAATAAACCTGAGAAAACTACCCTAAATCCATAATTTATGGAAAGAAAGACAGACATCTATATGCATGCTGACTCTACAGTCCTGTTCTTAGGATATTCATCTACCCTTACTCTACCATACCTTAAGGTTTCATCAGAAGCAGTTTTGGACTGAGTAACTCACCTGTAGCTGTCATTATCCTAAATATTTCCTTACTGAGTCATTCTTCACAAAGTGCATTACACAGTTACTTCAGAACTGTTGCATGTATGCTGTAAAAATACTGAATGCCACATGCTGAAGACACCTTCCAAGTTATCATGTTTGTTAATGTCACCAGACATGGCTGGTTGCTCCCAGTTGCTCATGCACTATACATAGCACCAAACTGACCAACACAGGATTTGGATTTTGATGAGAAGTTCCAAGATAATATCCTGACACCATCCCAATCCACCATCCCAAAGTGTCAGGTAAAAATCTATTTATGAAAGAAAAAAAACCCTTAAGTGATCAGTTCCCTGAGGGAAACATGCAATCTGCCAAAACACTGGCACTGGTTGTAAGTCTGGCCCCTTTTTCCACCTACATCTACAACAAACCCATCTGAGGGTAAGGAAGAGAGTAAGTCACCAGATGTGGTGGCTGATGTCTTGGTAACTATCAGAGTCATCTATCCATACTGTTTGTAATCAGGCTAAAAGTTCCCAAGGTTTTGCCATCTGGAATTTTTTTGTATTTGTTTTCTGTTTGTTTTTTTTTTACTATGACCAGACTTCAGTCATCAGCAGTTTGGAATTAAGCCTGCCCATTCCTTTTCATTCAGCTGACCTCTACATGCAATGCTACATAAGATTTCTTCTTTTTCTCTTTCTTTCTTTTTCTCTTTTCTTTTTCTTTCTTTTTCTTTTTCTTTTTCTTTCTTTTTCTTATTTTCTCTAGAGCAGGCTGTGTTAGAAAACAAGTGGAAAAACACATACACTGACTGGAAAAAAAACCATAATGTAACAGAAATAAGAAAAAACTACAGACAAATATCTCTCTTGCCTGCTCTGTCTCTTCCTCATGCTTTCCTCTCAGGTCAGCTATTTTGCAACAGCTTGCCAGGTTGAAAAAAATCTCTGTAGAAGCAACTGACCCTTAGGGAAGAAAATAAACAGGGAAAACCAGAGCAACCTTTCCCTCCATCACTCCTACAAGTTGGCCACACATCTGTTCCCTGCTCTACCCAGCAAAATCCAGGTGTCTGTTGCGTAGCAAATCCCTTTCTTCATTTTCACTTCCCTCTTCTTTCTTTCCTCCTACTCAATGTCCAACTGCTCCCAGCAAATGGGTAAACTATCTTTGCAGATAGTCACTTGAACCAAACTGCGAAAGCCAGATCACTGCAAGACAAATCTTTTTCTCGAGTGCCTAGTTGCTAGCTTTTCAACGAAATATACTTTGGTGAATTGCAAAAAATAAATAAAACAGAAATATTCTATCATAAGGACCTTTTAATGGAAATTTAGTTTAAGGACTCTTCCAGATTTTTTTTTCTTTATATCTTTATAGTGCTTTTAATATCACCATTTACTGCAGCGACTCCATCATATGACTTGTTTTAAATCCCCCACTAAACATGGTATCTGCTCTGGTGCACCCTCTTCAAGAACATAGGGTTTTGGAAGGACAACAAGCTTGATAACTTTTATTAGTGTCACATAGCTGTCAATTTCCGTATATGTTTCTTTGCAGAGGTTTGATGTTACTTTAACTAAATTTGGTAAACATCAGGAAAAGACACCTCAAAAGCTCTCAAAGCTAGCCAGGAAACAAACAAACAAACAAAAACAAGCTACAAAAAAGCCTACCTAGAAATATCACAAAAGATTTCTCAGCAAAATGTTAATTTTCAATCTTCTCTGGAGATAAGGAAACTTTGATCAAATCAAATAAACCAGACTGATCTTAGGAAATGAACACCAAATGCTTATGCATGCTATATTCTCTATCAGTTATCATCAGGAACTGCATTTTGGAAAATTAAAAAAGTCCTCCTTTTTCTTCTTTCACATCTCCCCCTTGCCCCACATGACACCACTACATATGTACTCCTCTAGTAACTGTCTCAAGCAAGTAAAAATCTCTAAGTAAAAATAGCAACACACAATATCAAATGGTTTTGGAGCTGAAGTTGTACTTCATTGCTAGTAAAAAAAATTCACAGTTTATTCAGAACTTCTGTATACAAAGCTGATGTTCACCTAAAGTGTAATCCTATTCTGTAAATTAGATCCATAAACAACATACAACACTTCTGCATTTTTAGTATGCCACAGGATTCACTATCAAATATTCTAATTTACAAGTCAAGGGACAGTCTTTCAATCTATCTAGTCCTTGCAGACTCAGCATGCTACTTGTAAGCCAAGCTGTTGTCCTTCTGGCTTCATATATTACTGCCAGCACTAAAGAATTGCCAGACAAAATTCCTCGCTCAGTAGACAAAGCACAGTGGACTGGGGTGGCTGGACATTTCCAGATTAACAGATAATTCAGATGGCAAATTCAGGGCAGCTCCCTACTGCAGTACAAAGCAGGATCAAATCTCTAGCACATTCATACCATGTTCCTCAGTGCTACCAGTTCTAGCAACATAGGCAGTGTATATAGGTTCTGCAGCCTTTACAAAAATGTGCTCTGAAAGAGAACATTATTAACTCTGAAAAATGAATTAAATAGAAGACCATCCACTTTGTTTGTCCACAACTCCCCCAGCTTTATAGGGCTAACAATAGCATTAAGGAGGAAAAAAAACCCAAAATCCACAAAAAAACCCCCAACAAAATCCACAATTACAAAAAAAGCACAACAGCAAAGAAAAAAAAAATCTGAAACAAAACACAAACAACTCCACTTCTAATATAAGATTTCTTTCTTTTCTTCAAATGAAAGATGCCAAAGTGATCATAAAAGAAACCAGAGGGCAGCATGTGATAAAAGTTCTATTCAATTTGTTTTTCAGAGTAAAGCTGTGCTTAAAATATCATTCTGCCTTGACTAACAACTTTCTTTCTAAGAAAAAAAATTGAATGGGATGATAAGATGTCATTGCTTGCAACAGAAAAAAGGAACTGAACACAGAAACTCCAGAAGGTCTTCTCCAGCCTTAAGCTGTAAATATGCATGTTGTCTTTTCTCTATATTCTGTTCTAAACTCGCCCCACAAACCAACTGTCATCCCTGATGCCGTTACCAGGAGAAAACACCAACATTATCACTAAGAATTTGCTACTGGATCAATTCTGTAGGTGTTGCAAATCAGCATAACTTCAGTAACATCAGCTAAGTGATGATGATTTATATCACCCTGAGGATCTGGCCTTCTGTCCTTATTACTTCATTAATCTGTATATTCCTGCAATGTACACCAATCTTTTTTCTAAATTACTTTTACTTCAACCCACCTGTTATAAGTCTGATGTGGATATATACAGAGTTCATACCGTACTTTCTTACTTATTTTAGAAGGAGCATTGCCCTGAATCTGTCCATGGTCTATAAATGATCTATATGGCTGACAGAATCAAGCCTGAACGTGTAGCTGTCAGCAGGTATGAATTCAATTTCACAAGACCAATCCATTAGTATCTAAACACTATTAATAGAGTGAAGAGGGAGAAGCACATTTTTTTCTATCCCAGGGAATAAGAGGCTAGCCACTTCTGGTAGAAATGCATTTGATCAGGTCTGTCAGAGCCAGACCATGATGCACATCTTCTCATAATAATGAGTAGCTCATTCCCAAAATAAGAGAAGTTGGTGTCAGAAGCATGTTTTATCACATTCCTTCAAGATAACACTGAAGCTAAGGAGGATTCAAAGGAGGTGTGGATATTTATAACAAGACCATCAACTGCTACACTGGACAGTACATATTATTTTTTGTATGAAAATTAACTTTCATATTTCAGTGCATAATTCTGCTACTAGAAATGTGGGATAGAAACAGTAGAAATGTTGCTACATTTCCATTTTGGAGCTTTATGCAGTTCCCTTAATTTCCCTCTGACATGGTCTACAGTTAAAAAAGGACACTGATGGAATACTATTCTGATTGTCTATGGCATGGCCTGAAAATCAATGAACCCAGTCAGTGAAAAAAAAGCTAACTAGTTGCTATATCTTATTTTCAAATTTATTGTTGAAAAAGAAAGTATTATGTTGATCCCTAGTTTAAAGTGGTGCACCAATAATGCACATCAGATTTATTATGTGGGCATTTAAACACCTTCAGAGTACTCTGAAAGTGGCACTAACACGGAATAATAATTTACATGGAGTTAGAACTATTTAATCTGCCTAAAACCTGATGTTTTTCTAAAGCAAATGTCCTCAAAGCATTCTCTGCTAAAATATGCAACAGTTGTCTTTAACAAGTCAGCAATTTTCAAATGTTACAATACTGTAGATCTGAAATGGTACTTTTCATAACCTCTAAAATAGAATGAACTGAGACCTTTCATATCATACTTTACCAACAATGAGCCCAGGCTTTTAAATAGCATGTCTAACCATAGGAGGCATTTAAGGAGAGACATAAGACTCTATACCCTAAATGACTGAATATTAACATCAACTTGGAGAAAGTAAAATTATATCAGGCTGAGATCACTAAGGGGAAAATGTACTTTGGATAGGCTAAGAAGTACTCTCAGTCAGTAGCAGTAAAGGTTTTCTGCACAGATCTAAGTGTTGGGCAGAGTGCAAGGAATGGGATTTGTCACTCCCAGATTCACTAAAATAACTAGCTCCAATAGGAGAATTAAAGATGACCATGCCATAATTGAGCTAATGTTAATTGCACATACTGTAGTGACAGAAGGGGGAATGAGTTTAAAGTTGAGCAGCGGATGTTCAGGTTAGATATAAGGGAGAAGTTATCTACTGTGAGGGTGGTGAGGCACTGCCCAAAGAAGTGGTAAATGCTCCATCCCTCTCAGTGTTCAAGGACAGATTGGACAGAGCCTTGGGTGATATGGTCTGTTGTGAGGCATACCTGCCCATGGCAGCGGTGTTGGAACTAGACGATCTTAAGGCTCTTTCCAACCTGAACCATTCTATGAATCTATGTCTAGGGAATGGGAATAAACTGAGTGTACAATTTAAATAAAACTCACACCTTGCTGATTTCTTCACAGTTATTTCAGTTCTAACAGGTAAGGAAATACAACTTCTTACTCATCCTCTCTTCAAAATTTATTTGGGGCTACAAAAAGGATATCTTGCTCATCAAATAAAATTCTCTTCAGTAATAAGGAATACTATGATAAATGCCTGACTGCCTTCTGTAGGATCAGGATAAATTTTAAAGGGCCACTAATTCATGCAAACATTTGCACGTATCATTCTGCATCACCGCAGTGCTATTGCTAATATCATAAATTGAAGTCAAAAAAGAAATGCTAAACAAATTACTGTGCTCTCCCATTTGCCTATATGGACCCATCAGTAAGATTCTTCTTTTAATAATGTTTCTTGCAATTTCTAGGAGAGAGAATAGTTGCTAGAAGTTCTGATTTTCCCCTAAATATTTCAAACTTCATAGGTTTGATGTTGCCATTCTTTCTATGTACTTATCGTACATCAAGGAGATATCTCATTATCATGTCTATTCTGGATGCTTGTCTTCAGTCAGGCCACCCACCTCTGTTCCTTACATACTTTAGAAAATAGCATTTCTTGGGATTTAGTGACTGTTCTGTAGACATACACAGGCTCAGTTTGAATCTCCCCCTGTATTTCAGGAATGACTTCACTGAAATTGCATAGGTCTTCAGAGAATAAATGTTAAGTGAATTTCAGCCACAGCAATATCAAGACGTGTTAGATTAAATGAGAGTGCATGAGCAAAATGAAAGGGAGAGCCACTTAAAATTTCATTTATTAAAAAATTTCAAATATTAAAATAAAATAAGGTTTATTTCTCAGATAATAACAGATGTGGTTGCCATGTTTGGGTTTTTTTTCTGCCCATGCTTTTCAGGTTATACCACAGATTTTGGACCTGTCTAAGCAAATTTATTTTTAAAAAAAGAACTGGTAAAAAAACCATCTTAAGTCAGATCCTAAAGTTGTGGAAAAATAAATGCCCTAATTTCCCACTATTTTGAATCTCATATAATATGCTCTTATCCAACATTTTTAATCCAAACATTTACTGAGGTCATGAGCATGATTCATAATTTACAGGTGTAGAAAATTGATAATGAAGTGAATGGATGCTCAGTAAGATAGCTGCAGAGGCAGGAATGACTAACAGTGCTTTGAATCCCTTTCCAGTGTACTGTGTGTTCAATAACAAAGAGCTGTGGAGCTGGCTATGAAATGACAAAATCACCCCAGCTCAAGTGATTATATAGAAAAGTTTGAAAATATGTGGAAAATCAGGTCCTGGATGACTCCCATGGACTCTAATGAGACCAAAACCATATATTCTAAATGCCAAGTAAACACCTGTTAAGCAACAGACTCCCTCTTCATAAGGCTGATGCTCTCAAATCCTAATAGTAATTGGCAAGACTTCCCCATCTGGACTCTCTTTTTTTTTCACTTTCTTTTTTGACTTTGTATTTTGAGTATGTGACAAAGCCCTGTGCAAGGGCTTGCCTTTACAAGCAGAGATGTATGTTTTTTTTAAACAGGTAAACAGTATTGTAATAACATATGTAGAAAGATCAAAAAGATATTTCTGTTTATTATTCATATTGCTGCATTCCCCTACACAATGGCAATGTCTTCAGAGACATCGTCTGCGATATAATATTGATTTAATGTGCTACTTCATAGGCTTGTCACATCCTCAGATTAAAAATTTAAATTAATATGACAAGTGAAACATTAAGAAATTCAACAAATCACCAGATAGGCTTATCCACACAGGGTATATTTTATAGTTAAAAAAACCCTAAATGAACAAAAAACCAAATCCACCCCAGCAGCCACAGCTTAGGCATAGGCCAGATTTAATTTGTTTGATTGATATTGAGATATTTGTGTCCAAATTTAGTATTCGCTTATTAACTATTATCATTATCAGAATTTATAAAGAACCTATAAGCCTATTAAACTGGTCTTAAATGTTGCAATCTATTCATTGAACAGGCTAGCAATGAAAAATTAATTATTAAACAACCACCACAGGAAAACAACACTGGCCTTGTCACCACAGTGCTGGATTGATAGCATGTTACCTTCTGGAGAGTGGGGCCCAGAAACACTCAAATATAAACCTTAGAAGGATAGTGCTGAGTATGTCACAGCATAAGACACATTTTTAATTTAATGTTTTATTAAATGTTAGATAGAATAAATTTATCCAGGCCTCACTCCGTCTTAATAAATGAATTGGCACTCTTTCAGATGTAAAAAATGGTCACAGCTTCTCAAGGGCATCTGAAACCCTGAAGCATAAGACAGCAGTAAATACAAAGAGCAAAGGCAGCATGGACAGTGATATATTTGCAAGCACTGTGGGTGAGCCAACACTTTCAAAATGCTGAGACTAACAAAACAAGGGCAGTGAACTCCCAAAATGGGAAAAACACCTGCAGTAAGAAGCTTTTCTTGAGTTCTCTTGCACAAACATGTCCACCACTGAAACAAAGTGGAAAGGGTGTGGTTTTATCACCCTCCTGCTACTATATTTCAGTATATGTTTGTATGTTTAAAATTTCATAAGCAGTGTTAATAATTTATTTTTCTCCTGTCCTTTAATTTTCTAAGGCTAGACTTTGAAAACAAAGGCAAGATGATGATATAGTCTCTCCCTCCTCTGCAGTTATCTACAGCACCTTCATTTGCATTTCCCTGTAGAACTGCTGGCAATAGGAATATATAATTTGGCTAGGAAAAAATAGTTACAAGTTCTTTAGCCAAAACCAGTATGCCCCTGCCCTGGTACATCCCTCCAGAGACATCCTAAGATTTCTGCAAGCATCTCCATTTCGAAAACATTTGGCTTACATAAGGCAGGACAGCTCAACACTACCACTAAAGCAATGAAAGGCTTTCACAGCATGATTGAGCTGTGCTATATATTTCTATAGATGCTAAAGTAAATTATTGTAAATGACTGTTAGAACTGCCAGAAAAATACCCTTCCCCCACTTGTGAATAATAATAAAAAAATATTCTTAGCACACTTTTTGTCACAGGACTTTAAAATGTTGGTATTCAATAGCTATCCATCTCACATTGCCATACATTATGCTGTCAGCCAGCATAAGAACAACAGGTTCCAATATGCAACATGGAAAGCCACAGAGAGCATGGAGTTATTCTGAAAACATCTTCTGCAGTTTGTGCTTCTTGAATTCACGCAGCTGGAATCCTCCTGCTGAATGCACAAGAGCATTTGAACGAGAAGGCAAAAAGGAAGAGGAAGAGAAACTTCCTTTGAGCCTGGCATTTTTCCAGAAACCCAGGAAGCAAATTCCCAGCATGTAAACAATAAAAAGGAAAGTGATAACAAAACAAAGCCCACAATTGTCGTTTTAAGTTCTAAACACATGATACTGTTGTTCTAACTACATGACCCTTGCCATCCCACTTCTGAGTCCCATAGCTGATGTGAGAGGAAATTAGCAGGACTTTATTCATCAAAAACAGAAACTGCATATTGATATGGAAATTTTATTTTGGTATTCAAAATATGAAGGAAAAAGTATGAAACAGAAATATCCTTTTCTTCTGTTTCATTCTGTGAAGATAACTTAGACATTAGTAGGCTTTCCCGAAGTATACAGCACTGGATAAAAGAAGAGACGCTGATTTGGAAACTATTATGCACTATATATTTATGTGAAGAATACACAGGGTTCAACAAATAAATGATATAATATCTTGAAGTTAATTGGATAGAAGTAATTTTCTTCATAGTAGCCTATATGGTGCTGTGTTTTGGATTTGGCACCAAAACCCTGTTGGTAACACACAGATGTTTTAACTATTTCTGATCAGTGGTTGCACATCCTCAAAGCCTTTTCTATTTCTCACACTGCTTCACCAGTAAGTAGGCTGGGGGTACATGAGAAGCTGGTAGGGAACACAGCTGACCCCAACTGACCCAGCAGAAAGCCAAGCACAGCATATGTAGCTCAAAATGTCCTAGCTGTAAACTTACTCTATTGGAACATGACTTCATCTTCTTCCCAGTCCACATGCCCTGTTTTCCCTTCCAGTTTTATCATGACACTGAGAAGAGGGATATGGCAGATGTCCTCCTGTTGCCAAAATATGAACTTTGCATCTTGTTGGGATTTTGCCCCCTGACTTGGAAATTTTCAGGACTGATATGTCCAATGCTACAGATATATTCATAGTGCCTGGCTCCTGCTCCAGAGTGAAGAGAAATTTGGTAGTGGTGGAATGAAAGGGCTTATCTCTTTAGTCCAGAACAAAGAAAAAATGACTGACTGCAGCAGTCGTTACCCAAGGATACACTCTCAATCCAAATTATCTGAATACTCTATTAAACTGACAAAAAAGTATGGAAAGTTAGGCAAGGGAAGGACTATAAAGTGATAGTTACAATAATAAGTGCATCTCAATCTTTTTCTAGTACTTTAATGTTTAGCAGTTTTTCTAGAACTGTAAAAATCTCAATATTCGGTAGTTATAAAGCTCACATTGCTAAATATGTGACACTGCAACGTGTTAGTTCAATTGCTCTTGACTGAGGCAAAATATATGAGTCTGTCTAAAGAAACCTATAGCTATCAGATATCGAATACAGCCTGCACATTTTCTGTTGCCAACCAAAAGATCACATATTCTTGTTGAATAGGATAAATGGCCGTATAAATTAATTTCAATATTTTCAGGCAGAACATAACTTGCCTAAACTTTCCTGCCTGTTACCAGATGAAAGAATGCAAGCTGAAATTTATATTTCTCTGTTAGTATCCAGCTGAAGCCTTCTGTCCAGTAAAATCAAATAGACTTATAACACCAAGCATATGATACTCAATAACATCCACAATATAATATACATATAGTGCGATTATCTCTACAACAGTTGGTCCAGGCCAAATGTAAACCCAAATCTAATACGATGCAAGTTAAGAAATCCATTAAGATGCAAGTTAAGAAATACCATTAAGAATTTATTGCTCTACTCCAGTAAATTGTACTTCTGAAAGAGTACTCACTAGGTACAGACTGATGTCAGATTATCTGTACTATCAGTACTTAAAAGTGGAACCATCTGAATCTGCAACCTATGACTTGCATATTAGTTTTAGCAAAAACTAAGGATATGAACTGTCAATAGTTTAGCTACTGAGCCAATTTACAGTGAGACAGCAAAGTGAAAGTCCATCAAAGAGAACTGCAAGTAAACAATGGCTTTACCAATTTTAATAGGAGAATTTGCTTCCCATTTCACCCCTAACCACAATACTTTTTTTTTTTTATCTTGTAGACAATAATGAAGGAGTCTAA
Source organism: Brotogeris chrysoptera (assembly GCA_030323915.1). NCBI lineage: Eukaryota > Metazoa > Chordata > Aves > Psittaciformes > Psittacidae > Brotogeris > Brotogeris chrysoptera. The sequence continues at coordinate 8,065 of JARCZZ010024400.1, read as the reverse complement.
CAGAAAATTTCTCAGCAATATATGGCTGTCAATAGGTGATGACACGTCAAATGTTTTTATGCTACACAGCTTACTTAAGAGATGGATAGGTAGATACGCAAATGGATAGATACAAAGTATTAGTATATGTGTGCATATGTGTTCATACATGAGTAGAAAGCTCTTTGGCAATCCCATTAAATGCCAAAAAGACTTCTAAATGGATGTTAAATACAAATTGAAAGACCAAAAGTTTGTGACATGTAGGATGTCTGTCCTTTAGTAAAAGTTGGTTTTGAGAATGGAAAACTGAGATTTGCCATCCACTTGTACAGTGACCAATGAGCTAATAAATTTACAGACAGATGAATGCAGAATTCTTGATTTCTCTTTAAAAAGATGCCTACAACTGAAACAAATTATTTTAATCAAAACCAGAAGAGCCATAAATACTGTGTTTTCAAGAGCTCTACCCTAGTTTTATGAACACAAATTATACTGCTTGGTACCATTACATGTGAGCATAAATACTTTCTCTTTTACTAAAAGCAAACATTTTTTTAACAAATGAACTCCCAAAAGTTGTGTGTATTATGAACGCTTTGACACACAGGAATCATGGGGGTTATAGATTATATTCTATCGTATAGTAAGAAAGAATTACTATCCTTGGTGACTTTGGGCAGGTAATTTCATTCTCCTTTCACCCCTTTGCCTTCCTATTCTTCACCCATGAATCCTGTTTTCTTATAAACTCTTTGAAGCAGGAATTATTTATATATGTACTTTAGTCCTCCAATATTGACTGGGGACTCCAGAAACAACAGTAATACAGATATAGTAATTGTATGTATGGATATTCACAGCTGAAGGTGTCACACTTTTATTGTGGTTACCTGTGAAAATGCTACTTGGTTTGAAGTATGTGCTGTATCAAGCAAACTGGTCTCCCTTTTGTCAAAAACCTTATTTCTAACAGTTTCTAAAGTTCACTGTAGATTTATTCATTTATAGTCCTTATCACTCCATTCCTCCCTTTCTCCTTTCACTCGTCTCCTCTCTGTCCCTCTGCAACATATTGCTACTGTGGGAGGTATTCACACTGTCTAACTTTAGTCAACTAATTTAGGGCTCTGAATCACCCTCTAGGAGTGTCTACCTCATAGAATATGACTATATATGGAATAGACATTTTTAAACATAGGTGTTCTAATATGTAAGTTCTTCAAATACTCAAAGTAGCTTTGCCTAGGTGGTGTTAATATTCCACTATATAAAACCTTGCTTGTCAACAGTAAGTGATTTTATGAAGTGTTTGGGTTGCATATATTTTCTCACTAGCTTAGCACCTCACTTTCCTATTTTCTCAGATTTAACACAGTAAGAATGCTATTTGAATAAAAGCATAAAAGAAAAAAAAAAAAAAGAAAATAAAAAGATTAAATGCATATGGTATTTACCCATGGAATTTGCTAAAACATTCGTGGAATTTTCAGAGCACATGGCAGCTCAATAAATTGCAGCATTCAGCCAAGGAGGCTGCAGCTGTGAGTAAGGCAGTATATCAGCCCCAATGATGCCTAACCATCTTGACCTTTCTTCTGAGTGTCAACAAAGGTGCCAATTAGAGCGATGATTAGAGCAACACATTTTCTGTTGTGCTAAACACAACTGTTACCAAGGGGACAAAGATCATACATTTTGTTTAACACTGGATTGCTGATTGACTAAACAAGCTTCCACCAACAACTACTTTGGTAAGTCTCGAGATGCAAGTAAGTGCTCCACTCATACTTTTCCTTTGATCTCTTGGTACACAGAAAAGCTTATACTGTAAATGGCCAAATGATTTCCTGGTAAATAGAATCATAGAATCATAGAATAGTTAGGGTTGGAAAGGACCTTAAGATCCTCTACTTCCAACCCTCCTGCCATAGGCAGCAACACCTCCCACTAAACCATGCCACCCAAGGCTCTGTCCAGCCCAGACTTGAACACCACCAGCAACAGAGCATTCACAACTTCCTTGGGAAACCCATTCCAGTGCCTCACCACACGCACAGTAAAAAATTTCTTCCTCATATCCAACCTAAACTTCCCCTGTTCAAGTTTGAACCTGTTACCCCTCGTCCTATCACTACAGTACCTAATGAAGAGTCCCTCCCCAGCATCCTAATAAGGCCCCCTTCAGATATTGGAAGGCTGCTCTGAGGTCTCTATGCAGCCTCCTCTTCTCCAGGCTTAACAGCCCAAACTTTCTCATCCTATCTTCATACAGGAGGCGCTCCAGTCCCCTGATCATCCTCGTGGCCCTCCTCTGGGCTTGTTCCAACAGTTCCATGTCCTTTTTACGTTGAGGACACCAGAACTGCACACAATACTCCAAATGAGGTCTCACAAGAGCAGAGTAGAGAGGCAGGATCATCTCTCACACAAATTAAGGACCTAAGAATTACTAAATTCTTTTATATTAAGCTTTAATGTTAAAACTATTTGTTTACACATATGACAACTAATTAAGTCAGCCATAAATTGCACATCCTAATTCAGCATATTGAGAGCAGCAAGCCAGGTATTCAAGACCAGCTTCTGAAAGCCGCCCCTTCTGCCAAGCTATAAAAAAAGGCTTGTGATCAACATATGTATCAATTCATTTAAAGAGTGTTAAATGTAATAAGGTGATGAGAGACAGAATAGGAAGAAGATAATCTTTTTTCTACTTCAGTTGCAAAATAAGTACAATGAAATTTAGATAAAACTTATAGAGGCAAGATGAAAACAATGTATAATTGGACCGTCCAGAGCCTAAAAAAGCATTGTGCTGTGTACTAATGGTAAGGAAAAGACTATGGTATTATATCAGAACATTCATTAAAAGGAGACATGTTGATGATCTCATAGATGATATTATATAAAGTGCATAGGAAAATATTTAGCTAACATAGACATACAAAGAATGATTTTGAAAGAAATAAGGCATTTCTAGCCGTGGGTCTTTAAACTTAAAAAAAAAAAAAAAAAAAAAAAAGGTACATATACCAATTGCTAGTAATTGCTATTTATCAACGCTTTAATTAAAATTAGTGGAATTAGATTTACTGAACAGAACACTGTTTTTCTTTCCTAATCAGATCTGCTGTCTACCACCATAATAACTAGGAATTGACCACAGAGAGAGAACCGCAAGGGTATGGAAAGATGTAAGATCTGACCAAGCAGATTTAAGTAAAAGTATTTTAAATTTTATCTGCATAAAGGCATACAGTCTGACAGCTATAATATAGCTACTTACTTGGATTTACCATTTCCTGGGAGGCAGGAAGAACTTATATAACATACCCTATTTTAAACCTCACATTTCCTATGTTATGGACAAACTTCAAACATTTGGCTAAAAATTACAAGGCAGTTCAGAGAAGTTTGCATGCAAACTATCTACTGCTTCATTAAAATTCTTCTCTGACTGCTAGGCATGGGATTAAAATGTTTCTTTACCAGTCATTCCCTTTGTAAATTAAGTACTGTAGTACTATGTACTATATTTTTTCAGGCTTGTGGGGTTTTGTTTGTTTGTTTGTTTTTCTTTTGGTGAGACAAATATATATTGTACAATAGCAAGCTAAGATGCAATATTGATACTATTATCAACGCTTCTGGCTGTACTCTAAATCTTTAAATTGATTTCCTAAATTAAGTCTGGGACAAAAATTTCCAGTACCTTGAATATTTGACATTACAAAAGATGTCAATTGAATAAATATATTTTTATATTTTAAGGAAAAAGACAGTGCAACTCCATTAACTTGCTATTTTGGGTTATTCTCCTCTTCCTCCCTGCTTCTGTAGCCCTAATTTACTATTGCATGAATGGCACTGTGTTACACCTGCCCAATGGAATATGAAGTGGAACCTAAAAGTTAAAAGCCAATCTGATTTCACTGTTCAAAATCAGTGAGATCTGAAATTCGGCAAAAAACAAATGACCAGAGAAAACCAAATTAGAGAGTGAAGTGATGACAATTACCATTGCTGTTAAATAAAAAGGCAGTTAACCTCTGTGAAGTTACACAATAAAGACTCAGCTCTTGAATAAAAATAGTATTCATAGCACAGCATCCTTTTTACAAAACTAAAAATATAAATACTTTTAATACTTCAAACTAGAACATCTTGAATTTTAATGCACTTTTTTTGATATGCTTTCACAATGAATGGTCAGTAAGAGTTTGGGAATATATCATAAGAATTTGCAACACTATATTTAGTTTTAAAGGAAAAGCTTAAATATTTCCTCTAATTCAGCCCTGGGTTCACATAAATTTGAAAAATTTAAAGGAAGCCAGCTGTTATTTATGTCTGCAAAAGGCAATCTGCTCTAGGGGTGGACAACATTAACACTTGCTGATGTTCACATGCTGCTAACAATACACTAATATAATAATATGGATGAATAGTATATGTACATCTTGTGCATAGTCAAGGCTTAAATATCTTGTGAAACCTATGTAAGTATGAAGAAAAAGTATCTTTTTGTAAGATTCAGTCAGGAGAGTATTTTCTTCTCTGATAGATAAATGGCATGATATTTTGTACATTACCTGTCAAATACTTGATTTGATAGATTCTCCATTTCTGAAAGTGGAATTGGTATGGGAAAAAAATGCTTGAATTTAATAAAATAATTAATGTATCTGTCCATCTAGCTTTAGTGTTTTCAGTTGTTTCCTTCTGGGAACCATATATTACTGCTTTGAGAGTTTTCACTAGATGGTTTGAGGATCACAGTTTGTCTTACATAGACAAGTATAATTAAAAGTGTCAGGAAAAAGTCAATGCCTTTGAAAAATAGAAAAGTGAAATCACAAGTGATAGGAGAGTGTTCCTAAAAAACAGCTTTTCAACTATATCTATCTGTCACATTTGGATGAAATCTGAATTCCACTGAAGTAAAAAGAAAAATCCTATTGACTTTTACTGGTAAAATTTTTACTTTCAAGTGAATTTGTAAGAATTTAATAGAACAACTGCATGTTTATATCTCTATGATTGTATAATATGTGGAAAATCCGCAGTAAGGGCAGCAACAATACATTGTCCCAGTTCTTGATTAAGGATAGGATAGCTGAGCAAGGCTCTTTCTTACACAGAAGCTTCTTTACAGCTGTGAATCTCGGGGAGGGGGGAAGGAGTGGGGCAAAAAAAGAAAAGCAGCTAAAATTCAGAAAGGTTACCTTTTGTGCATTATAATCTTATTAGTTTGCTTAGTGTAAAGAAAAAAATCATTATGATTTTGATGAAATGCAGAGGTACTAAAACACCATTCAAGCCTGCTCCCAATAGTTACAGAAATTCTCATGACCTTAAGCTGATGGGCTTCTTTTCACAGATTTAAGGACATGAAACAGCACGTTCCGAACACATAGGTATATTAGCCAATATAATCCTTCACAGCTTATTCTGACTGTGCTACTTCACTTACTATCCTGCACATTAAAATTATAACCAGTGATACTGTTCCCCAAGAAGAAATCATTAACAGAGACTAAGAGGATGGAGGGAGGGAAGTTATTAAAACATTGAATTGAAAAATGCAGCATCTTTTATGGGTTCCAATGTGTCTGGGGAACACAGCTGGTTGCACAGTGTTTTAAAAGAAGCAGAGAACCTAGAAGCCTGCCTGTAAAGCACTGATAAATCTATTCTATATTCATACTAATTTTTATATAGGTTCTAGAGAAGAAGAAAAAAAAAAATCTTGTGAAAAAATATGCCAATTCTGCACTGGAATATTATCAGGATACAGATTTATTTCAGACAGCGTTTTAATTCTTATTTATTGATACATTTTATCATGGTGGGTTTACATGAAATAAAGTGGGCTACAGGTTTCATTTAATGAATGACAACCTCCTAGAGATGTTGACAAGTATTCTGTGATATTCTCCCAAATGGCAATGCACCATTAAAAAGGTATATATTTATCTCTTAATGTTACCTGAACACACACACACATATTGAAGAGGTAATTAACCCACAGCAAATGCAAAGCATGGATATTTTTGGTATGAAGCCAGCAGCAAGCACAATATTCTTACTGTTTTCTATATGCATTGCTTCTGGAAAACTCAGCCTTCAATCACTTAATGCTAAGTCATCTTCTTAGGTTTGGCTGGCAAACTGTACACACGTAATATTTTATTAGGTTGCTGCCTATTTTGCAAATATATATTGAAAAGCATTCAGCTTTGAACTGTTCACTGCAGTGAGCTCATATTTTTGGTATACATGGGGTTTTTTTCCTTTAAATTTACTAAGTGGAACACAGTACAGTTTCTGTTCTTATATTTGATGCAAAAGTGTTATTAATATAACATTATGTTGATTAGTAGGTGGGACTTTACAATTTATGTTCTATCCCTGTCACTTTTTTATGCTGCACAACCAATGTGGTATTTTAGGACCTCCTGAAATTCAGTGAAAAGAATCAAGTTTTCTTCCTATTTTTTCTTTAAATAAGAAACTCTGCTTATATTTTTGACTGTGTTATTATTATAATACTGATAATTTTTGTGTTGATATAGGTGAAAATAAAGGTCACTGTGGCAAGTTTTACTGTCATAATTCAGCACCCTATAAGTGACTATATCAAAATAGCTTGCTCAAGAAATAAAATATACATAGTATATATAGTCTTATAGACAGATGTGTGCATGAATATATGTATGTATAATTGGTCCACAGATAGACATAGGTTATATTCCATGTTCTGCCCTCAAATCTTATTAAGCTCCAGTATCAGTTGTAGAGGATTTACTAGCATATTGATAGGCACGTTCAGAAAAGACTTGATACCTGTTGTCAAACCCTATTCCACCCAGAATAGTTTTGTTCAGGGTTAGGTGGACTATGGTATGGAAAATACTGTATTTCCTTCACATAAAACTTCGTGAGTATCACAAGTTCTAGTTGTCCTTTTAGTTCCTTTACCAAACAGGTAGTGTCTGAGTTGCAGATGACTGATCACATTCCCACCAATATATTCAGGATCACTTTTAGTGTCCATTCTGAATTTGAGGCAGGGGTATACATCTGTGCAAGGTGTCCCAAACAGTCAGAGGAGTCTTTTTCTGTGCAAGCAATCTTCTTCGTGAAGAAAGATGGTGGAGTCTGTTGCATACTGTAGGCAGTCAGGGTTGAAGCAGACATAGATTCTCTCAGGGAGAGGATGGAGAACACTTGAGAGAAAGAGAGAGAGATACCAGGAAATAAGCAGGCCTAGGGGCTGTCAGGACATATAAAGCCTCAAAATAAATTTACCTTTCTCATTTTCTACAAGAACTTTGGGGATTCCAAATCTTAAAACACTGTTATTCATATCAGATTTTGAAAGGAAGTCTGAAAAGTTAACAGCTGCCCAGACTTTATCACTAGTTTCCTTTTTAGCCTTATTTTCACAGAAAATCTTAGGTGTAAGAGGTAGACTCTTATAATGCTGTCTATTTAGACTGATTATATTCCTGGGTTTTAAGATTATCACCGAGACTGTGTCAAGAACTGCTATGCTGAAAGCTTGCTCCCATCTTAATTTTGAATACATCTGCCCAGCATACTGAATGAATTAACTACTTTTCCATCATCTGTCCTTAATTTCCATACTTGTGGTCACAAAGAGCAGAGTTGTCTCTCAAAGATTTAGATTTAATTGTGAGGGTATCCGGCCCTTAACCTTGTTAGAGTAAGTAGATAAATGTGGCAAGAACAATGTTCCTCTCAAGAGACTGACTCAGTTTTCACTGCAGTCAGAGACTAAGTCATTTTGGGATGGGATGCAAAATGAAGCAAAACTTCTTGAAGATAAGAAAATGCAAAAATATTGTCAATTTTCATTATAGCAAAAAGTTAACAGCAGGGTGCTTCAAGGCACTATACAAGTACCAGGTGTTCAAAATATATTAATTAATGTGAAAAAAACAAAGTGAACAGCAATGTGTCAAAATTTAGTGATCATTCTGTCATGGGTTCAGCAGCAGCAGTCATTTTTCTCCTTCTTGGTAGCTGGTGCAGCGCTGTGGTTTTGATTTTGGGC
>JARCZZ010024394.1:0-23863 GCA_030323915.1 Brotogeris chrysoptera | reverse complement strand
CCTGCCCATGGCAGAGGGGTTGGAACTGGATGATCTTAAGGTCCTTTCCAACCCTAACTATTCTATGATTCTATGATATTTTGTCATTTGCCTGTGCAGTCTGAACAATGAAATATCATCTTGTTTGCACTCTCGGCTATTGTAAATATTTACATAAAATTGTCAGAATGCCTTTATCTTATTTGTGATGTTTCAATCTGGGGGAAATTCATCTTGGTAGAGCAAATGGGAGCTAGTTCCAGACCTCTCTGGACTTGGACACCCTAAAATTCACTCTTTAAAAGAATCACCCCTTCTGAAACACTTCTCTCTTCAGCTGCCACCATGGTAGCAAGTTAGCAAACCCCTTTTCTTCTCCATTCTCCCCAAAAAAACTGAACAGAATTTTCACCAAAGTTCTGCTCCCAAGGTAAATTCTTTTTTTTTCTGCAGGCATCTGCATTATTAGGTGCTGGCAGCTATAGTTGCAAAAGCAGCTGACTGATGCAGATTCTGCTTGCTGAGAACCTTCCCTGCAGATTACCAACCATGCTTCAGGACATCTAAATAGGATGCGTTGCCATTTCTGAACTGCTGCAGTTTGCAATCCAGTTTATTAAAAGACCCTGAAATCAGCAATGGTACACCGTATGCACTGCAAAGTGTTGCTGTTATTCAAGAGGTACCCTGTGAGAAACAATCCCTTCTTCAGAAGAAAGACAGGAGGGCAGCACACTCTCTCCTTGCATTCAGGCATCCCAGTTTATCCTGCCTTCATGCTGCTGACTTTGTCACTGAACAGTACTGCTAACGTGCCATGTAAGTACAATCATCAGTTACAGGAAAAAGCATTCATAGTTTTACTTGCTTTGTTTTTTCGGACATCATAACTAACACCAATAACTTTTACCTTCTATTTATCATGCTAAAACATTCCCAAGCACTGATTTTTTTTATTTGTGGTATGCCTAGTCTGTTTTGATTTTGTGTGCTTTAAAGGGTTATGCAAATTTGGGAAAATCTGCTCAGATGTTTGGTGGCCTCCCTCTAGTGGCTGTTACTGGGAAATAAAAGTAGGGCTGTGAGGAAGTAAACCCCAAGCTTAAGTATGTGCATTAACCATTGTATGAAGATGAAAGGAAATCAACTTGGGAAAAAGGCTTACGCCATGTCCAAATATGACACAGAATTACTTGCCAAAGTAATGTACATTTGCACATTTGCAAGTACGAATACTTTGTATTCGTACTTGCCATGTACAAATATGACACAGACTTATTGCCAAAGTTCAGTGACTGCTTTTTCAGTCCTGAAAATATTTATCATGCTACTTCCTTCCCTGCCGTCCATCTCTCCCTTTGTGTCCTTACACATGATGATTTAGGGACACTAGTGAGCCAAAATCTGCATGTAGATTTTTATTTCTCCTCAGTTATGTTAGTAGGCAAGTAAGACAAATGTGCAAGCCCCCATGTTTCAGACAGAGAGAAGGGCTCCTTTGTCTGAAAGCCCATCTGATTTCTCTAACCACACCCACTGATCTAGTAAAAGGTGCTGTTTTCTCTTAAAGACCTCATCCCAGCAGATATTTAAAGAGCAGGTAAGATCTGGGAAGTGCAGCATCTTTATTCCATTTCCAGTACTTTTCTGACAGTTCTCTGCAATAAAAACCAGTATCTTTGACAAAATGGTATCTATATGTATAGCCAGCAGTTGTGTTCATGCTTTTAAAACCTTGCTGACCGTGACTCATTACCTTTTTGCTTACCAAATGTGCACACTTTTCTTTTAGACAGGAAAAATGCTGGGGATGCATGACTCTGTTTATACTTTTATAGAAAAAGATAGCAATGACAGTGTAGCAAGACAAAAGTTGGAGCTGAAAAACAGCCCATTAAAAATGGCAAAAGTTCAAAGCTCCTCTGGCTGCAAGAGGTCCTTTACCCTGGTGTTTGTTTTTGTATCTCTTGAACTTTAGCTTCTGGGCATTAAGTGGAAGGTGAGCTTTGCAGGCAGTGTGAGATAAGCTGACCTGAGCTGCATCTACAGAATATACTAAAGAAACCTGTCTCTTGAGCTTATGCTTCTGGCACAGCAAAAATAAAGATCGCTGCAGCTATTCTCTTGACAACTATTATTGATTTTGTAGCTTGGGGTGTTGCTAGTTAAAAATACCAATTGGGTTCCACCTGAACCTCACTCTGGGACAAGGTTCTCTGCCGATGTCTCAGCTCCAGGCACTCCACAGTCAGGGGGTATGTTTTAAGCTCAAACTTATTTGCAAACATACAGGTGGAGTTAAAAAGCCACTTGAGGTCACCTGTTCCGTATACACAAATGCCTCTGACATAATGGCCTGACAAAAGAAAAAAGGAAAAAAGCAATGTCAGAATCAAAATCCAAATAATTTTGAAAAGTTTTATCTGCAAAGCCACTATAAATAATGTCCTATGCAACAAACATGCTGAAAGGTCTATTGGATATGCAATGGGAGTAAGTGTGAACAATGGGATGAAATGAAGAAAGTTACTTCAGAATAAATAATGAGCAAAATAAGGAGATAGATCAGAAAAGAATCATTACTAATTCAGACTCTTTTTCAGACAAGGCTAAGACACAGCAAAGGGGAATTTCCTTCTGTCACTGAAGAGAAACTGATACTTTTACTCACTAGATTTTCCACTAGGTGATCCTGAGTGATATTGGTGTAATTTTACTGATTTCAATGTAGTTATGTCAGTGTGAAACTGCTATAACTGAATCTGACTGAAGTTCTAAAAATTTTTCTCCTCAATAGCTATGTTATGGATTAAGAATCCTTGAAATAAAATTTTCATTGTTAGCAAATTTTAGTATTGTTAGCATTTTCATATTCCCTTTCTTGTTCCACTTGGATATGTCAGAAGTAGTAGTAGCAGTGTGCAATGTAAACCAGTGACTGAAAATTTAATTGTGCTATATTGCAAATTATCTATTGTCAATGTCATGTCATAAAGTAACATGACATAGAAAAGCTCAAAACTCAACCATAATTGTCAGCCAGCAGCTCCTTAGGTTCCTTGTCAGCTGTGGCTCTAGCAAGCATCAGTACCCAGCTAAGAGCTGGGATTTGTTCAGGTTCACATGGGACATCTGCTCTGCACACTGCTGCTGGCTCTAGCACATCTGAGTCCCACTGTGGGACATACATATGGACTATTCCCACCCACCTATGAGAAAACTCCCCCAAGGTCTTCAGAAAAGTGGTCATCTAACTCATGTGAGCCTTAAGCACTGCCAAATATCCCCATTTCCAAGGCTGATATTTTCTATAAAATTCCCGATGAAGAAGAAAATATTCCAGTTTTCTCACTGTTTACGAAGCTGCTATCATTCACATATGGGCTATGAAGGACGTGACTTTAGTGTCTTCTCTCCAATGAAGTACTGTCTAAAGACTGTCTCACATTATGGTTAGAGGCTGTAGCAGTACAAGAGCAAAAGTTGAGTGATTCTCCCTATATGAACAGGGAGAAGTGATGGAGAAAAATGTACACATTACCATGACAACCTCCATGTGTCTCTTCCATATCAATCCACTTCACCGCTTTTAAGTCACCTTCCCATGATGCATTGGGCATGGAGCCTGGGACACCTGCAATTAGGTAGCAGAATATCAAGCAATTAGTCCTTTTAACATCTGTGTGTTCAGGCTTATGTCCACTCTCTGTGACCTTTCTCCACAGAACTAGAATGAAGTACTTAGGAATATGCATCAGCACATGGCTGGCTGCTAACCTTTTTGTCAAGCTTCTTCGCAGAAAGCAGCTTTCGTGATGTAAACATCAGCCCAAGAGACCTAAACACTTCAGAAATAAGATTCCACTTTTGCAACAGCCTCAGTGGGATACTGCACATGTGTGCAATCACTCATATAACCTTCCACCTTCCCAACCAGCAGTGCCCTCCAGGTGCTATTTGAACAGTAGGCTACCAACACACAATAGCTTCACATGAATATAGGCTCTGTGTAGCACTGCTCAGCAATAAGGAAGACATCCCTGAATTATCAATACTGTTTCTAGCATAAATCCAAAACATAGATCTATCCTAGCTACTATGAAGATATTTAACTCTTTTACAGCCAAAGCCAACACACTTTATATACTGAAAAGACGACCATTTTCATCACAGTGAGATGAAAACAAAAGCTTTTAGAGCTTGTATGAAATGCATAATAGCACTGGTTTGGAGTTGTGGGACCTGTGCAAAGACAGGGATCCTAAGCCCTTCAAATACGATTTTAGCTAAAATAAACATTTAACATTTTAATCTCCATTTCTGACCTCTCTCTTTAAGGCTAATTATCCCATCTTCCTGATTTTATAACTTCATTTAAAGCATTGATTAATATAGGCTATTCATTTTGCTGGTTAACCACAATCCTAAATGGGTAATCTGCCAGCAGTTCTGTAAAACACGTTTTCAGCTGGTGGCTGCAGTACATGCAAGAAGCCCCCAGCACTGAAATGGTAGCCGAGTCTGTCATCATCCTAACCCTGGGGTTTTCTGAAAAATAAAGGTAAAAGCAAAGCAAGATTTTGTAGCTGTTTTATGTTATTTCTGTTCCTTTCCTAGATGGCGATAAGTACAGTACCTCCACAGTTACCATAACCCAACAACCGTTTTGCTTGTGAGCTTGAAGAGAAGCACAGTGAAGGACAAACGAGACCATGAAGGCACTGTATAATGTCTGCAGAGATTGGGATTTTTTTGAGAAATTGAAGAGGAGAAAGGTTGAACATCAGAGGGGTTTTTTTCTGTTTGCTTGCTTTGCTCTGTGTGTGTAAGAACAGCTTGTTCTTGGTAAGTAAAGATGGTTGTTTGCAATTATCAAGTCACAACTTCTATAACAGATGCAAAAAGACCGTGTGATCTGACAGCAGAACCACCATAGCACTTTGCCATAAACGGAGATATGTGGCAGCTACAACCAGAACTTACTTCTTTATTTCTCCCTCTCTGTATATCGGGCGGTTATCAAATAAAATAACATGCCAAAAAGTGTGGGTTTGTCCTGGGGAAAATTCAGAAAATGTTATTTTTCTGTAGAAAGCATTAAGCTAAAGATAACACTTCATAAAAGACAAAAAGAGGAAGTGATGGTAGAGGAGAGACACTTTAAATGGCCTGGGATGTGCATTACCATCCTCAATTAAAAACCTGTTCATAACAGATGGCAGTAAATGTGGTGTGCGAAAAGACTTGGAAAATGCTGACACAGTGGAGAAGCAACAAGATGACTGACAAAACAGGAATGACCCTAGGACATCCACAGAAACACTGGAAGGCACTGCCTTCCAGGAATACATAATTACTGACTTCACATTATTCACCATCTCCCAAATTGAGCAAACTAGGCATTTTTGTGAGTTAATTCAAGACTGGGGGAAAGTACAGCTCAGCACTGGAGAAAAAAATAGATTTGCCAAATTTTCTTTTAAATATTTGTTTGAGCAACTGACTTCAGATTCAAAAGCTGGGGTCCTGTTTGTATAAATAGTTTGTCTGAGAAGTGGTGGTGATGTGAAAGTTAACATTAACTTTAGCATGAGTTGCTCACTCTCCTTTTATTCAGCTCTCATTTCCCACTCTGTCTCGGTTAATAGAGTTTTGTTCTTGTCCCTGAAAACAGGGAGGGGGGAAAAGCCTCTTCATGGACAGGCGTACTGAGCACTGTCCTGGAAACGAGTTTGCCACCACCAAGTCTTAGAAATAGCCACCAGCAGAACTGCACTGCTTGGGTATGAAGACAGCCATGAGTCACTAGAAAGACAGGCCAGCTCCTACAGAGCCTTAAGTTTCTTGTCTTCCCTTGTTAGGGGAAGCTTGGAAGCAGAAAAAACACTGGAGTTCTTCGTAGAACAAAAGCAACACAGCCTGTTTCTCCTCTAATTTCTTCCTGTTTTTTTTTTTTTGCCATTGCAATTCCAGTGAGAGCTGATCTGCATGTGTTGGCTCCAAGAGGCAGCCCACTCCCTTTCCCCCTTGCACTGCTACCACATATTATGAAGTTAAGCATAAGCAGTTTACACAAAATGAGCCAGTGCGTCTGAATTTCTGTGACACACACTGAACATAAACTACATTGGGCTCAGAATCTTGCAGCATAAAAGGCTGCCTGATTTGCCTTGACCTTCCAAGTCCTCTACCTGTGATTACAGGACCAAATCAACATATCAGTTAAAACCTAGCTGCCAGCAGGCTAGTCTCCACCTGTCCCCTGAAGCAGCCTATGCTTCCTCATTGGCATTTCTCTTTAGTGACGGGGACAACTTCTTTACACTTCTGTGCCACCAAGTGATTCAAGCTTTTTTCCTGCACTTTATAAGCTGGTGCACAGGAGTTTGTACTTCAGACATCTGCCTGAAACACTGTACATACCACCCTTGGGAATATTATTCTGCAAGACCTGATTGAAATCAACCATAACTTTTGTCGGGCTTTGGGGCCATGTGTTTATGGTTCGGAAATATGCAGGGCCATATATGGTGGGCCATGTATAGCAGGGCAAGTGCATACCCTCAGCTCTGTAAGTGAAGTTTGTGCAGCCCACCAGTGTATGCAGGCACCTGGAAATTCACAACCCCCTTTGTTGGCTTTTGGAAAAGCAAGATGGTATAAGGAAGTGCAGACGGGACTAGTGAGGAAGTATGGCCAAAGAATGTGTAAGCCAAGGGGAGGCCACACTGCACCCCTGGGCCTTCATGGGGCACAGCAGCTGCTGATAATCAGGAAGGAATGCAGCAGCACCCTTGAATCCGTCACACTGCAATGCCCACCACCCCTGGGATGCCCCTTACCCAGTCACGGGTGCTAATCTTCCAGGAGACAGCTCAGCTAAGTGGGTGAACGTCCAGGACATCTAACTCAAGGAGGCACAGTGTGCCTTCCTCACTTGCCACTAGCACTGCAAACATGGGCTCTCACCTGCTGGGTAGTTTTTCCATGTGAAACAATCAGACTGGTGAAAAACCTGCTGGTGGGCACCACAAAGAGCCACCAAGAGCTGGAAACACCTCCATGGAGAGGTGAGCCATGGTGGCTACCATAGAAGAGGTGGCACTGCGCAATGGCCAAGTGTCAGCAAGTGCTGGGTGGCAGGTGCCACAGTGGGAACCTCCATGCACTCCCCAGACCTGATGTCCTACCTGGGATCCTGTTGAGTGTCACCCAGAAGTGCTCATCGGGGCTGTAGGTATCCTCAGACCACGCCAGCAGATCGATGGCACGCTGGTCCTGCAGCACAAACTCCACAAAGGGACGGGTGACGGCCACATATGCAGAGCCAAAGTAAATGGTCAGGTTGTGGGGAGGGGGTGCCTTGAGCAGCAGGGGAAAGACCTGCCCCAAGGCATTGTGTCTGGCCCCCTCTCTGTGCACATATCTGGTACGGGAGGTGATGTGGGGGGGTGGCAGCACCCCGGGGGTGACATTCTTGCCCCTGAGGCCCTTCAGCAGCTGGACTATCTCCCGGTTGGTCTTCAAGGGGAAGTCCTGGCCGCAGGTGTTGAGCAGGTAGCGCCAGGGCACGGCCGAGGCCAGCAGGTCTCTCATGCAGTGGAGGTCAGCCCGCAGGCGGGAGATGCCGCCATAGACCACCCGCTCTGCCCGGGAGGCGAGGAAGGCGTTGGGGAAGCAGCCCAGCAGGCGCCGCACCGCCCGATGGAAGTGGGCTGGTGCCTTGGCATCCACGTGGATGCAGTAGATGTTCTGGGGCATGTACACTGCCCTGAAGAGCCGCTCAAAGGTCTCAAACTCCTTGTGCAGGGTCATAACGTAGGCAATGGGGAAGGCGGCCTCTTCAGCAGAGAGGGTGCGGGTGATGTAGTGGTTCCGCGTGATGTACTCCGTACAACTGGATTCTCTGGATGAAGTTTCTAAAGCATTTTCCTTCATAAGGGGCATCTTGTCTTCAATCAGAGCTTTGCAGGCTTCTGCTAAAGTTGAATTCACTGAGTTCAGACTCCAAGGAGGTTTTTGGCTGTGGGACGTGTACATACCACAGCGGGCTGCCCGTGGCCCCAGCTGCAGCCGCCTGCCCCTCAGGTGGGGGCCCTGCCTGGCCAGCAGTGTGCCGCACACCTGCTTCAGCGCCTTGGCCTCAATACTGCCCACCGCTTGCTGTCGGCCATGCCACAGCAACATGGCGGTGCCCATCAGCGCTGTGGCAGCTACAAGCAGTCTCACCACCCGCTGACATGGCATGGTCCACGCTGCTAGCCTCAGGCCACCCTTAGCCTGGCCACATCTCCCAGCAGTCCCACAGCGAGGGGACACAAGTGTGAGGCTGACCTGTCAAAAGCACCGCCACAAGCCACCTCTCTCCCCTGGGAAGGGCAGTCTTGCCGCCGCCTGCAGCTGTCTCAGCACCCAAGGGTGCTCCCGACACCTGCTGCCTTCATGGCATTTCCAAACACAGCCCTCAGGCCAGTGCTGGGGGCAAGAGGACATGCGCCCCACCGGCCGTCCCTGCCTTCTGGTGGTGGCCGCCATGTTTGCTACACGGTGTGTACGAAGTCCTGCTCATGGACGCAGGGCTTCACTCCCAGGTATGTCCAACCTATTTTAGTCCCTTCCAGGTTCTCCAACAGTAAATTAGGTTTGTTTTGACTTGTTTTGTTTTCAATTGTTGTCGTCTTGCAGAACTGCAGTCAAGGAATTAAGCTGCCAGTGTAAGGATTATGGAGAGAAGCTGATGAGCAAATGCAGATAGGACTGAAACGATCACCTCTTAACCCTGTACGGCAACAAGAATTTCTCTGAGTGGGCTCATAAGTCAGCATGCAAGAACGATTTGCTCCGAAATCATGGTTTATCTGTCTTCTTGCTTGTCCTGTGAGACAAGTTCTCCCACCTGTTCATGGGAGGGAGGTGGCTGGTAAAGATATGACGGAGTTCTCAGAAGAAGAGATTTTCTTTCAAGATAAGATTGAATCAGTGGAGAAAAAAAACCATCACTCCTTCTAAAAAATGTACAGAGGCTTAATTTTGTATTTGGATGCCATAAATTTTCATTTCAGTGAGGTATGTGAATGCAAAAGTATGTGCCCTGCAGGGGCAAGAGGTTAACTGAAATAAACTCAAGATTATCAGACTTTAAAGCAGGCCTTAGAACCTGAAGAGAAGGAAATAAAACTGGGGGGGGGGGGGAGGGGAAGTTATTTACAACTACTTCTTTCAAGACAGCCATCTGAATTAAGGCAATGCCATCAGGCGGTTGACAGTCATAGAATCATAGAATAGTTAGGGTTGAAAAGGACCTTAAGATCCTCTAGTTCCAACCCCCCTGCCATGGGCAGGGAGGTGAAAGAAGGCTAAACTGCACCTCATGTCTTGAATAGTCTGTTGGTTAGTAATGAAAGAGTCTCAGTTCTAGTACCTTCATTTGATGATGCGTTTTGAAGGAGGTTTTTCTGAGTTGTCAGTGATACATAAACTAGTGTCTTTGGCAGGGTAGTCCTGCATCAGAGCAGCTGATGAGGGCTGATCAGGAAGCACCTACTTCCCGCAGCAGGAATGAGCTGGACCTGTGGGGACATGCTGGGTGCCAAGCACAGTGACAGAAGAGTTGCTGTGCAGGAAACACCAGTGCCCACCCCAGCACCCATTCAGGTACAGTTCTGGCAACTTCCACCCCAGCTGCCCAGGCAGGGTGCTGGAAGGAGTGTTTGTATCTCAGCAAGTGCAATGTAGCTTTAGGTGTGGTCAGATGAATTTGCTTGTAGGTAAAAGGAGGGGACAGGTTTGGGTGGTCTGACTGGAGTTCCCCTCCTAAACAAATACAAGGGCTGTTGTCAACCCAGTATCTGGGAACATCAAGAAAAGTCTCTGTTACTGCAACTGGACTGACATTTAGTTGGTTACATGCATGAACAGTGACAGACATCACCTGATGCCAGAATTTAGAAAGAAAGAAATTCTTCCTTAAATTAGTGTCATTTGATTCTCTTCTAGAAGTTGTGCTGCTTGAAGCCTATTACTCCAATGTCTGATAGTTTTAAAGATAAAGGAGAATCAAGGAAAGGAACACAAGCCCATTTATTAGCTATTACAGGCTTTTCAAAAAGGCTTCTTGAAGACATACCCTTCTTATCCCATCATCACTAAATAGTGTTTTACTGAGAAGCAAACAACTGGTTGTGAAGCAAAGTATTGCTCCTACTGAAAGCAGTACTTGAATTCCAATGATTGCAGATTGCACAGAGACCAAACCCTACTTTAAGTTGTATTTTCTCAGATGAACTATGAACTATCTGAATGGTAGATAGAGGACAAAAGTAATTTTTCAGGAAATTCTGCCATGAAGATGGTGGCTTTGTGATTGATGCGATGGATGGTGTTGCAACACCTTCCCTTAAGCAGGTTTTGATCATGAGATTACACCAGCTTTGTGGGCATGAGTCTCAGTCACAGGAAAATCCCTTTTTCTTAACGCCTTATTCTTATGAGAAGTTCTTGCTCAATAAGGAAGACTCATTAAAATAATGGAAAATGTGATCAAGACAATAAGGATTAGTAATATGAGTAACACTGCAGACATAGGTACAAAATACATCTTTTCTAGAACATGGCTTATTCAACTAGCATCATTGTCTGCAATCATCAAAAAGCTTCTGCGTCACTGTCTGTCTTTTGAATGGTGGGCACTAAGCTAAGGAAAAGGAATAATTTTAATAGGCAGAACAGAATTACTGTAGTGCTTATTAGTATGATGCTTGTGTTGCAGAGAAGGCTGTCCAAGAGGCTGCCTACAAGCAACAGTGGGATGGAGAGGTACCAAAGCAGTTCTGAATTGTTGAGTTGCTGTAGTGAGAAGCTCAGTGCAAGCTAAATTGTCTGGAAAACACACAGGTCTGTTTGTACAAGCAAATGACTTTATAAAACCTTAAAAATAAGGAACTGGCTGATGTGATTGATTATCGTTCTAGCAGCACCGCTCAGAATTTTCTAGTATTATTCTTATATCTCATGCCTGCATATAAGGGATGTGAATGAGATGTTCCTTGAGAGACACCAGCTCTTGTTTGGATGTAAAGCTACTGCTTCAGGTAAACTGCAGTGAAATTTTAACAAAGACAACTCCCATCTCTCTTAAGAGTACTAGCTTGACTCACAGTATTACCCACCACATTCCCGCTATTACCTGAGACATACTGTATGCAAACTGTCTTCCTTGTTTTTCTGTCTATCACTCAGCTCCCAAATGAGGAATTGCCATCAGGATGGTGCAGATAGAATTTCAAAGTTTGGGGGTGGTTTAACTCTCCCCCTACAAACAAACTACCCATCACTGACAAAATAAGTGAATACATTCACAACCTTCATGCTGCTTGGAGAGAGCTGAGGTGAGTCTGATTGCACTTAGACAGATACAATATGTAACTATATCAAAAACACTTAAAATTGTGTTTAGCGCACAGCTGGGTGAATCCTTGGAATAGTAAGAGCAAGCCAGAACGCAACATTATCTTCCATGGAATCCCAATTTCTGTCACGTTAGCTGCAACAAGAGACAAAAATTCACTCAAAGATACCAGGTTGAGCTTGCTGATGCTCCCAGTCCCCCGTACTTGACAGGAAGCTGCTTGAGGCCCTCTGATCTGCCCATTCAGACCAGAGTGGTCTGGGTTTGTGGGCTTGTGTGTCTGATGCTCTTTTCCCCTTCCCTTCCTCTGGGACAGATGACCCACAGCTGATCACCATTCTGCAGGCTTCTTGGAATAAAAGTACTTCTGTCCTGGCACTTTCTCTGCAAACCCCCAGCTTCACTAACACCAAATGACTGCCAAGCACCTCATGATCTCTGTATATGAGAGGGGTGTGCGTGATCAAGGCAGGTCCAGAAGTGGGACCATGCTGTCAATGGGTAACTGGATGAAATTTGTGCCAGCCAAAATGAGAGCAGGGAAGAGAGGTGTGTTACTGTGGCTAATGGCTGCATAGCTGCTAACCACTGTGCACTCCATGTAAGGGCAAACCACCCCAAACTAATTGCAGTTGCACTCTGCAGTGACAGGAAGCAAAAAATCACTGACCACGGCACTATTGTTACATCACAGCATTTTGGGGGAGAGAAAGGAGCCACATGTTACGGTCTTTCCATGGAAGCTTAGAAAGGCTGCTCTAGCATGCCAGGATGCATCTGCAGCCTTGCTCAGCTGCCAG
Source organism: Brotogeris chrysoptera (assembly GCA_030323915.1). Classification (NCBI taxonomy): domain Eukaryota; kingdom Metazoa; phylum Chordata; class Aves; order Psittaciformes; family Psittacidae; genus Brotogeris; species Brotogeris chrysoptera. Next base: position 11,677 of record JARCZZ010024394.1, on the reverse strand, counting down.
AACATAACCGACCACTCTTACAGGGCAGACAATGAGTGAGTGATTCTTGTAACAGCCACTTGTTACATGCAGACTTTCTCTTGCAGCTCGTATCCTGAGGGGGTTGCTAATGATTTAACAGCTCTTATATTAGGACTAGCAATACTCATTGCATCTCTGCAAAACAGAGACTGATGCCCCAGTATCCTAATGTGTCCCCCACACTTCCCTGCTGTATGCCATAGTTGGAGACATGGGTAGTGTGATGAAGTTTCCAATGCTGGACTTGGGGTGACATAGAAAAAGCAGTGTGTATGGATGTGAATGTTCCCATGCAGGGATTTCTTGGGGTATCCAGAAACAAGGATCCTGGATGAGTACCAGGACCTGCAGTCTTTTTCACTTACTGTCAGGGAAGGAAAGCAATAGAAAAGCATAACATTGAAAAACAGGTGAAGTTCAGCATGGGGGAGCTGGTAAAGAGACGCAAAGTAAGAAAAGAATATTGAAGCAGGAATCACCTAGCTACTTACGCAACATAAGCACTTTATATTTTGAAGCCTTCTACTGGGACATACTTGCTCGTGCGCACTTTAGGACCAGTACCATGCTTGGCAGTGGTGGGGCTGGTCCTCTATTGGAATTTTTGTGTTCCCCTTAGCTGCTGTAGTGTACTAGATGTGCACTAATGTACATCTTCTGGTTTGCTTCCACCAGAGAAGGAATCCAGCCCTCACTCACTAAGATCATTATCTGAATAAAATTAGTGTGCCATAGAAAAGAACAGTTGGATGGAAAGGACTACAGAAACAACCCCCTGCTCCCAAGTACAACATTAATTGTGTAACCACAATCAGCAAACCAAATTTGCCTGTGCAAATCCTGCCTCCAGAATGCCATGCTCTGTCTGTGCAGCAACACAGTGCCTTCTGGAGACACACCAGCTGGTTGCGTGGCGATGATTCCTCAGCATTACTCTCAGTGACAATGCCACATGAAGAATATTCCTGAAGTTCCTGCTCCTCTTATTAATGGCTCTGCACAGGACCCTAAGTTGCACTGATGCAATTTCTGTGGAGCCACACAGTGAACCCTGAGGGAGCAGCACCCTGCTGGGGATAATCCTTCCCCAAAAGCATTGGAGTGCGGGTGCAAAACCCTATTTCTCCTGGTTATGGCTGGGTTTCTTGTTATGCCTAGACTGCTGGTAGTATTTGGCCAGTTTGAATATTACAATGCAACACTCCACTGTGCCCATGCAGTGTGCTTCCAGAAGAGTTGTTTCCAAACTTCTCTACTTCTTCACTGAGTTTCTTGAGTTTTGACTGCCATTCACTTCTATATTCAGCTGTAGCTGTAGCCCCAAATGTAGCAAATCCTGCCACTGTGAGTGAAGAGGACCTTCACATCTGCTAGTGAAATGCACTTCAGAGCTGGCTCTGGTCAGAGGCTCTGTGCAGAGGAGGATGCGCTGCCAGTATCTTTTCATGACTAAATAGCTAAGACTTCACTTGCTTCTTCAGTGGTATGGCATCTCCATGAATGTTGGTTAAGTTTTGAAGCTAAAGATGACAACCATTAAAACATGTCTGTCCCAACCACAACAGCAGCAGCTGTTGCACGTACCCTGGTAAAACAGGTAAGAGACAATGCCTTGGGTATGTTTCCCAGGCTGCGGTAACAACTTTTGCCTCTTTGTAACACGGCAGAAAGGACAGAGGCCAACTTGCCAAGAAGCTGTCAAGAGGGACTCTGGAAAGGGCCTGGATAAAAGGACATTCTTGGCACACCTGAATTTGGGAGAAATTCCTAAAAATGAAACCTGAACAAGAAACTTGGAAAACAGGTGCAGGAGACTAGGAAAGAGACTTTGCATATGCACAAGTTCATTCAGTCACAGGTTTGAGAGAAGGAATGAGGATGGTGGTTGAAGTACTCTGGGAAATGAGCCTCTTACCTAAATACATACTGCTGATCTCTGGTGATTTATTCCCTGTCCCTGAACACCCTGGCTGGTCATTCCCATAACCACCAAGCCCCTTCAGCCCTGCCAGCACAGTTACTTACAGCACTGTGTAGTGATCCAGGGCAGGACTGATTACAAATAAACTCTTTTATGCTTTCCAGGCTGGTGTTAATCCAGAACCTGGTACCAGCAGCACCTAACAGAAAGGTTGAAGTAGAAACTGATGCCATTTTTACAGGATATTGCAGCAAGCTACCTGTGGTGCACAGATGACATTTGTTCACCAGACTATGGGCTAGCCCTCTTAACATATTTGGTTTGGCTTTGAGGATGCACTCTTGAATATTTCCTTATAGCTTACTTGTCAGTTGGAAGGGTGCGCATGATAAAATCTTGCAGATGAAAGCAAAGCTATGATTTGTTTCATTGGAATCAATGTGAGAGAACTTCCTATAGGTAACAGCTTTAGCACAAAGACCTGAGCTATGTTTTGAGTTTTACGCAAAGTTTTTAAGAGTGATATAACCCATGGGACTGTAAAGTTTGTATCTCCATATCATCATTTCCTAGAAATTTGTCTTAAATGCAACAACAAAAATATGTTCAACTAGCAGTGTTTCATTTCACAAATACATCTCCTCTGCACTAGGAGGGAAATTGCACAGAAACAATCAATTGTGACAAAGCACACTCAATGCCTTTAAATATTTCTGCCCTATCCTTCCAAGCTCAGATGTTAAAAAATGCCTGTATGCAGGTGGCATTGTAGAAAATGGTATGAGCCAGGCTCACTGGAAGGGGAAGGTCTGGATCCTGTTCCTCCTCTCCTTCTCATTTTCCTCTCCCATTTCCCACATCTTCATGTTCACCCCCAGCTTTAATTCATGTTTTACTTCAATGCTGGCCAGATTCTTCACCAAGCCAATTACATTCACAGATTGAAGAAAGAAGTGCATTGTTTTTTCTTCAGATAAGGTGACTGGCAAAGCTCCTAGCACAGGGCTGGTAGGCAGAAGGAAGTAGGAAGGGACAAGGAGAAAATTTCCTATTTTGGGAACAATGAGCTTTTAGCGCTCAGCTGTCTTGTGCACGGACACCCTTAGTAAAGAAATGGGACTGATGCAAAGGTGACAGTGCAACCATGCTCTGTTATTCTTCAAGTGAGCAAATTCTGAAGATAAAACAGCTTAATCCAGTGTGTTAGAGCGGGAGTTAGGCATCAGTGCTCCAGTGCTGGCTTTCCCCATGGTCTAGTTTAAGACACTAGGAATATAATTTCATCCTTTTCTCTCTGCTTCTGTGAATGGGAAATAATAGGACTGATCTCCTTTCTAAGAGCATGTTGGTGTCTCTGAATGAGAAGTGCTGCTATTACTCTTTCTGACCTTTATTTTCCCACTGAACAATGAGTAAGTTACTAATGGACCAGCATATGTGTATGTCAATGTACGTATTGGTGTGTACCCCGAGGGATTATCATTTGGGACTGCCTATATCCCAAGTCAAGTATATGCTGTGACTTTGTCACATGAAAGTGGGGACGGGAGTTCGGCTTGGAAGATGATCCAGTAAAAACTACCTTGAAGGACTAAATAGCATTAACACTGGATACACACCTCTCCCACAGTAACCAGAACATACTTTCTGCTATATGTAAGCAGAGAGGGGAAATGTGGCCCAGTGGTTATGCTGCTGGCCTGGGAAATGGCAAGTAACTGGCACTGTGGTGCTGCCTGCTTCTTTTAAGACATGGGGAAAGTAATTTAGGGCCAGTCACTTCAGGCCTACATACTTTGCAAATACTTTCCCTTATTTTCCCCATGCTTCTCTTCCTTATCTGAAAAGTGACTTTCAAGAATTTTCTGTCACACAATTTATGTGGGAGATAAGTGGCCTGAGAGAAATACCAAAGATAAGTTAAGACTGTTATTTGAAAACCAACTGAATGGAAATCGAAAGTCTTTAGCTTTGGGGGGCTAAAAAAAAAATATCTTGGTCTTCACTGCATGTCTCTGGGTAATAAGCATGTTATTTTAAGATTTGGGAATCAAACAGTCTTTTTTAATCTTTTATCTGAACTGAGAATATTGTGACAGTCCAAAATAAGAAATCTGTTTGGTTTAGTTTTTTCATGATGCACTGTCCATCCAAACTGGTCCTTGAATGATCTCTTTGTTTGCCTGGAGGCCTCCAACTATTCTGTCCTAACAGCTGGACCACTGCCTCACACCATTATCTGCCTTTGATATGCCTGAAAAGCTGAAAGGAAGTCAAACTTGGATAAGAGGTTTTGTCAGAGCCAGGAACTGAATCCCAGTCTAATACCCCATGCATTGAGGGGGACAACTTCTCACCCCAGAGTCTGGATCTGTCTTGGATACATTCAGGTGAGTGACACCCTGTGCTATGCTTACAAGGATTCAAAATCCTGGACAATAGCAGCCCCTGAGTACATCTGTGAGAGCTGCATGGCCACTTTTGGCCAGACACACTAATGTCATGGCAGAGAAAACAAGGAAGAAGAAGGAAACGTATCTGCTGTGGAAATGTTGCATCTTTTGAATGCAAAGAGAAAAAGCACAAAAATTGTTGTGCCAATATGCAACGCTGGAAAACATATAGTGATAATTGAAGAAATATACAATGAAATATGCAGCCTATGTGAGCTACACAGTGCAGTACAACAAATGGCAACCACCTAAAGCTTTCTGTTTGTGGAGAACATATCTGGTCCAAGGTTTATTGCTTCTGAGGCAATGGGCTATAATGAGATCACAGCAACTAACTTCTTGGAAAAGTCATCTAACTACAAATAGTATCTGCTGATGATTATACCATAAATATCTCAAACAGTAATCATTTGTGCATCTCGTGCATGCCAGTTGTAAAACAGTTAGAAGAGCAAACACTATTCTCATAGAGTTAAGTGATAATTTGGCCTTGCAAAATAGACCCACAGTCTACTGCTTAGGTAAAGTAGACATGCACTGTCCCACTGTTAATCCTCCCTGTTTTTGTTTCCCACAAGTTCAGTAGGGAAGGGGAGAAAAGAAAGAAGAAAAAATGATAGAAGAAGAAATTTACCCTGTTTCCACTCCTAACAGCCCTGCTTTGGGCTGCTGTGAAGCTCTAGGGAGTTGGGCCCAATAAAGTCCTACCAGATGCCTCTAAAAGTATCAGTGTGCATGGGGGAGAAGTCCTATGCATCTTCTAACCCTTTCCCAGCCATTTGAACAAAGTAAAACTAATTGTAAATACCTAAGGTGAAGATAAAAATGCTGGCTCTGTTTCACTAAACAAACCCTTGAACTTGCACAGTGGGGTTTAGGCAGTAGTTATGAGTACATTGGGGTTTTTTGCAGGTATTATGTGAGAGATGGCATGTGTGTGCCCACAGAAAAGTATATGAATACTAGAAGCAGATTTTAGCCTGAACTCACATTATTTTCTGGATCGGGAGTAATAGAGAGGGAGCAATTGAATTCTATTTGTGAAAAATAAGATTCCTCCTAGAAAAAAGATCATCCTGTTGTCATGGTTTAAGCCCAGCTGGTAACTCAGAACCATGCAGTCACTCGCTCACTCCCCCCTACTTCTTCCCACCCCTGAGGGATGGGGAGGAGAATCGAGAGAATGTAACTCCCACAGGTTGATAAGAACAGTCCAGTAACTAAGGCATAACACAAACCACTACTGCTACCACCAATAATAATGATGATAAGGGAAATGACAAGGGGAGATAATACAATTTCTCACCACCCACTGACTGATAACCAGCCCTTCCCGAGCAGCGATCTCGCCCTTTCGGGCAACTGCCCCCAGTTTATATACTGGGCATGACTTGCTGTGGTATGGAATACCAACTTCAGCTAGTTTGGGCAAGGTGTCCTGTTTCTGCTTCCTCCCGGCTTCCCGTGCCTCTCCTCACTGGCAAAGCAAGAGACTAAAAGTCCTTGATAGGAGTAAACATTACTTAGCAGCAACTAAAAACATCGGTGTGTTAACAGCTCTGTTCTCAGGCTAAAAGTCAAAAACACAGCACTGCACCAGCTACTAAGACGGAGAAAAATGACTGCTACTGCTGAACCCAGGACACTTGTAAAAAACACCTTCCCTACAATGCTTACATATTTTAATCTTTATTCCTTCTCTTTTCTTCATCTCCATTTTTACAGGTAAAATGTTTAACAGCTGAAATGTCCAAGGATTTCAATTTGAACTTAGATCCTCTGAGTTACTTCCTGATTGGGCACAGAACAGTAAAGCACATCTTGCACTGCTCAGTCACCTCTCCCTCAATGGTCAAAAAGGGCAAGTAAGCTTATTTGATAGATCAGCCTTTTTTTATCTATTATGATCTGATTAAATTTTTCATCTAGTCTTTGTCAAAATCAACCTTGGATATATGTCTTTGTGTGTGTGTGTATTCATGCATGTGCATATATGATTGCATATACCTGCACATGTACCTGTGTATCTACAGAAAAGAGAAGTGAAGCAGTACTCACCTGGGATCCTGTTGAGTGTCACCCAGAAGTGCTCATCGGGGCTGTAGGTATCCTCAGACCACGCCAGCAGATCGATGGCACGCTGGTCCTGCAGCACAAACTCCACAAAGGGACGGGTGACGGCCACATATGCAGAGCCAAAGTAAATGGTCAGGTTGTGGGGAGGGGGTGCCTTGAGCAGCAGGGGAAAGACCTGCCCCAAGGCATTGTGTCTGGCCCCCTCTCTGTGCACATATCTGGTACGGGAGGTGATGTGGGGGGGTGGCAGCACCCCGGGGGTGACATTCTTGCCCCTGAGGCCCTTCAGCAGCTGGACTATCTCCCGGTTGGTCTTCAAGGGGAAGTCCTGGCCGCAGGTGTTGAGCAGGTAGCGCCAGGGCACGGCCGAGGCCAGCAGGTCTCTCATGCAGTGGAGGTCAGCCCGCAGGCGGGAGATGCCGCCATAGACCACCCGCTCTGCCCGGGAGGCGAGGAAGGCGTTGGGGAAGCAGCCCAGCAGGCGCCGCACCGCCCGATGGAAGTGGGCTGGTGCCTTGGCATCCACGTGGATGCAGTAGATGTTCTGGGGCATGTACACTGCCCTGAAGAGCCGCTCAAAGGTCTCAAACTCCTTGTGCAGGGTCATAACGTAGGCAATGGGGAAGGCGGCCTCTTCAGCAGAGAGGGTGCGGGTGATGTAGTGGTTCCGCGTGATGTACTCCGTACAACTGGATTCTCTGGATGAAGTTTCTAAAGCATTTTCCTTCATAAGGGGCATCTTGTCTTCAATCAGAGCTTTGCAGGCTTCTGCTAAAGTTGAATTCACTGAGTTCAACGTCCGAAGAGATTTTTGTGTGTGCAAATTTACAGCATAAAAAGAAATTGGAAGTGAAACACTGAAAATTAGAACAGCACAGAAGCAATACCTGAGTCTACTCATTGCTGCTCAGAACCATGAGAAAAAGAGTCTCACTTGAAATATTGCAAAGAGGTCAGATCAGATACCACAAACAGTTTGTTCTGCTGGCTGCTTTTGTTTTCTGCTTGAGAATAGATGCATTCGTCTGATGCATAGCAGGCATTGGCTGTTTTTGCTTTCAGTATTAGTAGTTTCCTAGTCTTCATTGATGTGGAAGCAGCATAAGTAGCAAACAATGTGCAGACAGAAACTGTTCCACAGCACCCTGAAGAGTAAACAGACATACTACATAATTACTGGTTAGGCAGTTAACAGCCAGCAGTATTTATTTCAGTGTCCCTGAATTCAATTTACAGATAAGTTCTTAACTAGTCTCTCACTGCTCTCCCTGCATGTATCATATAGCTGTAAAGCTTCCCGAGTGTGCACCTTGTGACAGGAAACCCTCATATTTATGTCATGTATAATTCTTTCTTTTTTTTTTTACTTACAGGAACTGCTTTTAACCACCCAAGTGTATCAGTCATCACTGCTTCAGAATTATAAAAAGGCCTGTTATTCACACTGTGCTACCATGTAAAGCCACCAACAGAATCACATATAAGAAGCAGAATAATCTTTTTAGCCTCTGAGTTATATCAGAGCCATCATCATTTGCAGTGATGTTTCCTTTATTTGTAAATCCAAAACCTGCCATATAGTTTCTGACAAGTGTCATGGGTGAGTTGTGGTGAGCTACAGGCTTACATCTATCAAAAGGAACTGGGTTAGCGAAACCTGCTATTTAAACTACTTAAGCTAACCTTAGGCTTTCTGATGAATAATTCTTGTTTCTAAAAGCCGTGCATGCATTTGGTATAACAACATACTTATGCAATGAAAGCTTGTGGCATGGCTCTGACTAAGTGAAATACTTGTAGCACTCTCTCTCTTCCGACTGTAAGTCTGATCATCTATATCTCCTGCCATGAGACAGCACATTTGGGGCATATAAACTTTTTCCAGCATCATGTCCTTTTGCTCCAATGTGAAGTAATGCTAAATCAGTATCAGATGATCTGAGATTATGCCTTTAAATGTTTTGACTGGGAAGTCCAGCATGTTACAGAAGCAGAAATACCATCACCCACCTTCCGACTCATGCAGACAAGTCCCCTCAGGTGCTGGCAGGTCTCTCCCAGGAGCTGTATTTTCCTCCCATCATGGCTCCAAACAGTCTCCAGGATTCTCTGTTCAAACAGATTGAAAGCTGCAGGCAGTGACTTCAGCCCATCAGGTACAGTCATAAGCGGTAATGAGGAAAGGAGCATTGAAGAAGCTTTTTAAGGGTATGTGGCCAGAACGTCCCCCAAGAGGGGCACTGGTACAAGACAGACCTTGCAGTTAGGCTTACTCAGAGACAGTGAGCAGCAGAGCCACCCCTCACCAGAGAATCATCAGGGACAGGTAGGGATGGCTGTGGTCACAGCAGCCTTCCTCATGGACACCAGTGACTTCGGAAGGAGGATCTCTCAGATGGAGCTGAGGGGCCTGAACAGAGGTGTGCAAAGTCCCAGGGAGTAACAAAGACCCATCTGATGCTGCTGAGAAATCACCTGGAAAATGCTGCCACAGCCCAATAGTATGGCTTGTTAAATGATGATTCAGAGAGATGAGCAGGTTAATGCTTGATGAGCAGGTTAATGGTTAATGAAACCATTAACTGAGTCTAGCAAAGAAATGCACAGCAAACACTGCCACGAGGGGAAAACACGCCCCAGCTCAGTTACTGGTGAATACTGTCCTAGGGAGCACAGAGTTGTCCGGAGTGCTTCAAAACACCGTTTCTTCCTAATTTGATTATTACAGTGAATTATAGACAGGAGTGAGCAACACTCACCCACCTCACACCTCAGTAGCACAAACTGCCATGAACACAGCTGACTATAAGGCCAGCAGGAACTTGCTGTCCTCTGTGCACTCTATAGATCGAGTTCAGCATCTTTCCACCTGCTCACTGCATCAGCTAGCTGCAAGACCATTTCTTCCCCTGTGCCATGGTCTTAATATGAGACCTCCATCCAGATGGAAGGAAAATGGAGAAAGGAAGAAAATCAGAGGCAGGTGCCAACATTTCTGCAGGAGTCAGGATTTCCATGGGGGGTGTCAGGGCAGAGACCACGGGTAGATTCTCCAGGGCACCAAAGGTTGATATTGTCCAAGGCACTTAGATGCATTTTTAACTGTCTGCTCAGATGCTTTTAAAACCATTTTAGACGCTGTGTAACCTGCTACACAGCTAGGAAAACCTTCAAGAACTTTAAATATATACATAAAAGATACATATATATATTTGCACATACATATATATGCAGAAAACAAGAGATAGGCCAGCTCATAACAATGAAATGCAAGATTTTAACTTTTCCTCAGTGTGCTTCACTGTGGTTTTGTTTGGATGTTCTTGCACAGACATTGCTTCAACACCCTTGCAGCTATCCAGACTAAACATGATCCTTTGGCATTACTAGCCTTTAGGGAAAGAAGGCTGCATGCTTGCTGCTTCTTCTTCATCCTGGTGCCTCGATTCTTTGGAATAGTTTGCATTTAAAAACCTGAATACATGCAGATGATCTGTTCTCTTACTGATCATGTAACTTACTTGTTTGCTATGAGCCACTCTAGTAAAGCAAACTTCAACACCTAAAAGAAAGCAGCCTCCTTAGGTACACATATGTGTGTGTGCATGTATGTGTATGTGTGTATATATATGTATCTTTTATATATATATATATATTCAAATTCTTAAAAGTTTTCCTAGCTGCATAGCAGCAGTTTCCAAGGCACCTAAATGCCTTGGACAATATCCATACATGCAAATGATTACTGTGGAAAATAAAGCTCTCAAAATCTTTGAGGTTTTTTGATTTGGGGTTTTTTACTAGTTCTACCTTGTGCTGCCCTTTGTGAGATAAGATCAATGCCTTGGATTAGAGGCAGATATTGCACACCCATACGGAAAAAAAGAAAAAAAGAAAAAAAGAATAAAAAGGAAATAAAGAAAACTTCAGTGGAACAAAGAAACAGCATATGAAACACATGAATTCAACAGAAAAACTCTCAGGTATTAGTGAAGTGTCAATTTTACAGACTCATCTGAAGTTTAGATGCAAGGAGCAACCAAATCGAGATGTAAATCTGAACCATATTTTAGCAAACATCTGAAAAAGCAGCAAGGTGGCAGGAGACCTTTTGATGCCCATGGTTTCTCCTGTTGTGTATTGTACTAGGCCTCAGCATGTTTCGGGTGCAAAAACAGTTACTGGACAAAATGATGATAGCAGATCAAATTTACCATGCTACTTGACAGAGGCTGTGCAAAAGGAATCTGTGCTGGTAGAACTAAAACTGTTGATGATTAATGCTTGTGGTGCCTCTCCTTTCTATTGTTCCCTGGACCTGCATTGTAGCAATTCTCCTTATAACATGAGAGGAGCATGTTTCTCTACATTCTGTCAGCATTACAGGTGTGGCTTCTGTAGTGGAAACACATTCCCCAGTAGGACTGGTGATTGAAATGGCTTCACTGTGGATATATAGGAACAGACCTTTCCATGCCACAAAAATAGCATCTTACGAATATAGTTCATACTCAGTAAACTTCTTCTGGTCTTAATAAATAAAGATAATTGGTTTCAGCTAATTTGTTAGCTAACTTAAGCTGCACCGGCTTTGAGCATCGGTTTTCAGTTCTTGTTTGGCCTTGGTCAGTAGTGACAAACATCATGCATTTCATGCCGATTTGGAGTCACTTGGCATTTTCTATTCTACTGTGACAACTAAACTATCTCTGTTATGACATTCTTTTTTGCGACCCTCACATGCAAAGCCATCAGTCTGCATTGGCATTAATGTTAAAATCACAGCGAAGCTATTGCGAGCAAACCATTTCTCCTCAGTGTAGCTTTTCTGGTTAGGAAGTGCAGGTAGCCACAGTCCACTGTTTTGTGCCTAAGAAAAGGATGTCCTCATCCCTCACACCTCCTCACAATAATATGGAACTTCTTTGGTCTTGTGCTGATCTGGGATGTCGCACAATGTATTCAGTCTCCCTAAAACTCCTCTCAAAGCAGCCCTGCCTGGCAGCAATCTTCTCTAACACATGCCTTATTCACATGCCCCACCTGAGCTGGAAGGTATATATGTGCTCGCAGCCCAGAAAGTAAACTATATCCTGGGCTGCATCAAAAGGAACGTGACCAGCAGGCCGAAGGAGGTAATCCTGCCCCTCTACTCTGCTCTCCTGAGACCTCACTTGGAGTATTGTGTGCAGTTCTGGTGTCCTCA
>JARCZZ010024392.1:0-34624 GCA_030323915.1 Brotogeris chrysoptera | reverse complement strand
GGGGGGGGGGGGCCAAAGAAGGGGAGGAGTTTGATTTACGACTTAAACCACGACACTCTGTAACTGCCTTTCTAAGCCGCAGTCTAAAATCACAGCATGAACAGTTACAATCTTTTCACCTTTACATAATGACATAATCCTGACAGCTTCCTTTTTGAAGAGTTTAACACCTTTTCCACCCCCCAGTAAAAAAGTTACAATGGGAAAGAGACAAAAAGGATGCAGAAATATTAGAAATTTCACTTGAGTAAAACTATGGGCTGCATCAGATTTTCTTAATAGAAAAACATACATATTTTTCACAGGAAATTGTATTTCTCATTTTGTTCAACTACCGATTAATCTATCTGCCTTCTTCCATAAATTAATATTTTTGTCAAAAAGAACTGCTTTCAGTAGGATCTGGTTTATTTTTACCTTAAAAAAGGGAAAAGGATGTTTTCCGCATGCAGTTCATCCTAGCACAGGCCAGTGATAACCCGTTAAATTAACTGAGACTGCCTCCACAGCTCTGTGGAATCATAGAACATCTCAAGTTAAAAGGGACCCTTAAGGATCAAGTCCAACTCCCAGCTCCTTTAGTTTTACCTAAAAATAAATCATAAGACTAAGAGCATCATCCAAATGTTGGTGCCCTGACAACTTCCCTGGGTGGCCTCTTCCAGTGACTGACCACCCCCTCAATGAAGAAACCTCCTAATGTCTCATCTGAACTTCCCCTGTCACAGCTCCGTTCCATTTCCTTGTGTCCTATTGCTGGACACCAGAAAGAGGAGATCAGTACCTCCCTCTCTGCTGCCACTCTTAAGGAAGTTGTAGACTGCCGTGAGGTCACTCAGCCTTCTTCAAAAAAATAAGTGACTTCAGCTGCTCCTTGTAGATTTTATCCTCTAGGCCTTTCACCATCCTAGTCATTCTCCTCTGGACACAGTCTAATGTGTTTGATGTCCTTATATCAAGGCACCCAAAACTACACATTGAGCTCGAGGTGCTGCCACACCAGTGCAGTGCAGGGTGAACACTCAGCTCCCTTGACCTACTAGCAATGCTGTGTTTGATGCACCCCAGGACACAGTTGGCTTTTTGGCTGCCAGGGCACACCGTTGACTCATATACAACTTGCCATCAAACCAAACCCCCGGATCTCTTTCTGCAGGGCCGTGCTCTCCAGCCTCTTGTCCCCAGTTTGCATGTATAAGCCAGATTACCCCAACGCAGGTGCAGAATATGGCTAAATTTCATGTGTGGTGACATGGACAGTGGAATTGAGTGCACCCTTAGCAAGTTTGCCGATGACACCAAGCTGTGTGGTTCGTTGATAAGTTGGAGGGAAGGAATGCCATCCAGAGGAACCTTGACATACTTGTGAGGTGGGCTGATGCCAACCTGATGATGTTTAACAATGCCAAGTGCAAGGTCCTACACCTGGGTCAGAGCAATCCCAGGCACAACTACAAGTTGGGCAGAGAAGAGATTCAGAGCAACCCTGCGAAGAAGGAATTGGGGATGTTGGTTGATGACAAAATTAATATGAGCCAGCAGTGTGTGCTTGCAGCCCAGAAAGCCAACCATATCCTGGGCTACATCAAGAGGAGTGTGACCAGCAAATCAGGGGAGGTGATGCTGCCCCTCTACTCTGCTCTTGTGAGACCTCACTTGGAGCATTGTGTGCAGTTCTGGTGTCCTCAACATAAAAAGAACTGTTGGAACAAGAGCAGAGGAGGGCCATGAGGATGATCAGGGGACTGAAGCACCTCCCATATGAAGACAGGCTGAGAAAGTTGGGTCTGTTCAGCCTGGAGAAGAGAAGGCTGTGTGGAGACCTCCTAGCAGCCTTCCAGTATCTGAAGGGGGCCTATAGGGATGCTGGGGAGGGACTCTTCATGGGGGACTGTAGTGATAGGACAAGGGGTAATGAGTTCAAAGCTAAACAGGGGAAGTTTAGATTGGATATGAGGAAGAAATTCTTTATTGTGAGGATGTTGAGGCACTGGAATGGGTTGTCCAGGGAAGTTGTGAATGCTCCATCGCTGGCGGTGTTCAAGGCCCAGTTAGACAGAGACTTGGGTGGCATGGTTTAGTGGTAGGTGTCGCTGCCTATGGCAGGGGGCATGGAACTAAAGGATCTTAAGATCCCTTCCAACCCTAATTATTCTATGATTCTATGGCCCAGCTCTCTAGTTTTTCTGTATCTCTCTGTAAGGGCTGTCTGCTATCACAGGAGTCCACAGCTTCTCCTAATTTAGTATCATCAATCAGTAAAGTTTACTTCTAAACCTCCTCAACTAAGCCCTCCCTGCTCCTTGTAATAAGGAAGATATTATTTTGCAGTTGCAGTCCACCTGTCCATAAAATGTCAAAAAAAAAAAGAAAAAGGGATTGAAGTCTAACTGCTCCATCTCTTGGTATAGTCACAAGATGGACAATTAATAAGTATTTACTAAAATTGTATTTCCATTACTAACATTAGTCTTTCTCACCCTTTCTAGTAGAATAGAAGGATTTAGTATAATATGCTGAATCACTCACTGCTGTAAAATTTAATTTCAGCAAGAGAACTCAAAATGCTTGCTCTCCATTATTTATGAGTCTTAATAAACATGTTTGACAACACGTCATGAGGCAGGAACATAACCCTTACATCACAGGTTACGTTACCTTCTACTTTAGCTTGATCACAGCGTTCCTTCAGTACCATAGGAGATGCAGCACAGTTATGCTTCCTACCACATGACTTTCTATCTTTGACTTGTAAATCAAGGTACATCTCTGAACAGAACTTTAAAACCTCAGCACAGCGCAGGTTCTTCTGTAGCACAGAGAAATGTACAGGATCTGGCCCTCAAAGCTCTATGCTTCCATTTCCCTTTCTTGTAAAATACACCCAAAGTAGATGGTTGCAGTGAATCTGAAATTGTTAAATATTTCTAGTATGCTTAAATCTGGGAAAGTTTTTACACTATTATTTATTTATTATCCTTGCCAGCCACCAGTATGCTGTTTTCTGGTAGCCATGCCTATAAGCTCTGTGTAGACACACATACAGGAAAAAGAAACAGCTGTGCTTAATCCGCTTGGAAACACCTTGATGGAGAAATCATCAGTGAGATCACTGTAATGAACCTTCTTCCATTTCTCTGCCAGTGAGAATTTAAGGTTTACATGGGAGGGGAATGATATTTACCTTTCATGTATCCAGAACATGCTTATTTATCTTTTGTAAATCAAGTAATTCCCCTTTTAATCTTGAACATTCACTGGTCCTGACCCAGATAGTCTTGCAAAATAGGCCAGTCAATCATATTCTCCTTCTTATTGCACAGGGTGGTAGTGGGGGAATAGAAAAACCTTCTGTCACTAAATCCTTTCCACCCACAGGCAAAAAATCTTCACCCAATTAACTAACACCAGGTGCACACCTGAATGCATCTGAGGTATGTGGTATACTTACTGGCTCTGTTCCTAACTTGGCAGACAGACATGAAACCTGCCCTTGGTTAGCCTATTTTGCTGGAGCTGCAATGATGGGTGTTTCCCCCTCAAGAAAAAGTCTTCAGTGTTTCTGTGTAAACAATGAGTGCCATGACCCTGCAAGACCCAGGAGTCTGTGCATTAAAATACTATTCTTTTTATGAATCAATTTGTCAAGATGGACAAGTGGCAGCAGTTTGCTGCAAACCAAAAAAATATTAGCAGTGTCCGACGAGCATTTTGTGCAAATCTAGAGTATCACAAACCTTCTCCATAGTGTATTTCATACCTTTAAAAGTAGGGATACGTAAGACCCTGTGCCTCCTTTCAAGTTTGCCTTCTCCCATTTATATTTTTGTTCTGCTACTTTAGATAGCAGAGAAAATATTTTTAAATGTCTGTGGCCAAAATCAGTCCAGGTGCAGACACGTTTCAACCTCTGAATACAACAAAAGTGGCTTACAGAGGGCCTGAAACTCCATCAGTTCCATTTTTGAGAGGATTTCAAAGCAGCGAGCATCCCTGAAAATCAGATGGTACCATTTGTAAACTCATGTTGAGTACAGAAAAACTGAGACATCCAGGATTAGAAAAAAAAACTTTAATTATTTTTTCCCTGAATGTTCTTGTTCTTTATTAATATTCCATAAATGAGGTGAAAACTGACAAAATTCGTAAAGTTGTTGCCTCATCTGTGTGATGGGCAAATTCTTTAAAGCAAATCTATTGGTTTATTTTCCTGTAGCAAAACAGCTTAACCTATAAATACTGCAACAAACCATATTCAAGACTTTACAGTTCCTAATTAAGACTAACCCTCTTAAACAGCTAAAATCTTGTAATTCAGGATTTCTATCTAATATTGGTAACATGCACTTTGTCATTCTTTAAGGTACCTATTGAACATAGGTGATCAATACATAGACTAGACAATGAATTATAGCTACTGAATACAGCCAACAGAACCAGATTAAATAATAAAATTGTAACAGCTGTGAAAGTTGCACTAAGTTATGCCATTACATTATTAAAAAAAAAAAAAAGTTATTATTAAGCTATTCTTGGAACTATTTACTACTTTATGGTACCTCAGAACATCTAAGCCAAAACACAAGTCAAAATCCTTGTTCTTGGATTTGGCTACTTGAGAGGGATATGAATCTGCATTTGTAGATAGCTTGAACTTGGCCTTCCTATCACTTCCCTTAAATCATCAGCCTCCCCTTTTTTCTCTCTAAGATATTAGGGAATGTGTTTTAAAATCTGAGATACTGAGATACTTAATTTCATACTTAACCACCTTCAAAAAAAAAAAAAAAGTGTTGTTCAGACAAATTGATTCTGGTATAATCTAGTCTACTGTGTTGTCTGAAATTAAAATACAAAACACATTGCATGTATATCCATCCCCCTGAAGATTATCCTAAAGTGCAGGAATTCAGATTTTGTTCTGTAGAAGAACAGGAAAGTACAGGATCAGAGCAAAGATCCATTCCGCCTAAAACACCATTGTCAACTGGAGCTAAGCAGGTCACCATGGGAAAGATATTACAAATAGGGCAAACATAGAGTAATCCCTCTCTGGTGTTGTGGTTTAACAGGGTAAACATTGGGCAAACTCCCACTCTGTAGAGATAATAATTTCAGAGAGTTGCTGTATAGAAAAGTTGCAACTGGCTCATTCTATTTAATATAACCAACGCTGTGTCTGTTTTCCATTAATTTATCTTTTTTTTTTTTTTTTCCTGGACTATAAGAAATCCACTATATCCTCATAATGAGTTCTACAGTTTACTTATATATTTATGCGAGGAAAACCTCTTACTTTGTTTTACCTTACATTTTCTGTCATACAATACCAGTTTGTGCTCGCTACGTTTCTTATTGTAAGAGTGAATAATTTTCCTTGATCATCTTTTCTACACCTTCTTTTTATATGTTTCTATCACATCATTCTTCATCTTCTTCTATTCCAGGGTGACAAAACTTAATGAGTTTAGTCTCGTCTTTAGTGTTGCCCTTGTTGCCGTTCACTTGTTGCCTTGTTGCTTGTTGCCGTTCACTGTGTCTTTGCTAAGTCTTCCATAGCAATTTTAAGATCTAGTTGAATTTGGCTTATTTTCTTGAGAAATGAGCAGACAAATATATAATATCATACGTACTAACCTTGTTGCTTATCAACTAGAATGTTTCCAGGCATTAAGAGAGTTCCAGGTATTGTCTGCCTACGACAGACATAAATAAACCCCCTTGCACAGCCATAGACGAACTAGGTAACTTTTAATGTCACCAGTGTTCACCAAGACTTAGACATTTAAGTGACATATTCCCTGTTCCTTAGTATTTGGAAGTGTAACTGTTCCTTTTAATCCTTATCTATTTCCCATGCCCTAATCCTATGTTAGGATTTGTTCCAAAATTAGTATGTAATTTTGGCCTACAATCAATATTTGAATCATCACTGGTCATTTCTAAATATTTTCACTAATGTCAGACTTTGTAATACATGACTTCTTATTTTGCCTAAAAAAGGGATTGTTATGGGTAACTAGTTGTTACCTATGAATAGAGGTTAGGAAAATCCAGAGAACACATTTTTCCTGAGGTACAGTTGACATAATTACTGTCTTTATATCAACATTCTGCAATTTTCTAGTTTTTCCTTTTCAGTGACAGTCTAAGAGCCATTAACACAGCTAAGGGCAACAAGCAAGTTCAGAGAATGAAAGCCCTGATTCAGTTTACGATCCAGGGCAGCAAGAGCTATATCCCTCAATAGTGATTCAAGAATTTTACACCAGGATTCGTTATTCAGGAGCTGAAGAACATGTCACAAAATAAAAGCCACCCTGTAGTTATTTCTGGTGGTGGATGAAATGATCATACAGATCAGACAAATACCAAGTAAAAAAAAAAAAAGTAATTAAATTTTGGGCCACATAACTACTGATACACATAGTCTAATTTCAGTAGATCCAGGCTAGTTTATAGTGAAAGCCATTAGGAATTCAAATGGATACCAAACTCTTCCACCTCTCCTTACAATAACATCCATATGGCTTTCTACATATTGTTGCAAATTCAAATCACTGAGGAATTCCATGGAGTGCTTTTATCCTGTCACCTAACAAATCATTTATAAAGCTAAGTACCCTTCATATGGTATTTGTATTAAGGGGTCATCTACTGTTTTCACAGACAGCTATTTGTTATTGGCATGTTTAGGTTCTGCATATAAATAGCACAGATTTATAATCAAATATTTTTTTGCAAAGTCAAAACATTTAAAGGAACTGGATGAAAAAGTGACTGGAGGCAAGTCTTTGCCATCTACTTTCCCACTTCACCATAGCCTCTTCTTAATAGTAGCAGGCCATTTATAGATTTCTAGGAATTGAATACATATCTCCCCTGCCTACAGGGCTGATAAATCAGAGTTTATGTAGTGTTGTTTGAAGATTTTTTTATATGCTTATTAGTAGAGGTAGAGGGAATAGAGTGGGAGGGAAGGGATAAATGCTTGCTGACTGCTGGATCCATCCCATCAGTTCAGGCAGTTTGCATGACCTACTCACCCATCTCCTCCACTACTACATGTCAAAAATGACATCTTTGCAGTAGTTAAGAGTACTTTTTTTTTCTGTGCCTTGTAAAAAACGTTAGGGCAGATGAATAAATGGTCAGGGAAAAGATAATTCTAGATCTGTCTCTTAAAATGAATAATAGGAGATATTTTTGTAAGACAAAAAAAGAGGACAAGTGTGTACCAGTATTTCCTACAGTGCTACACCAGATGCCAGCAATCTGTGATTCAAGCAAGGACTCTCAGAGCAAGATATTGTTTCATTTTTAATTCAGTTTTTCTCCTTTGAATTCTATCACTTTAACCAATGATGTTTAGGACCCTTATAAGCATTTCCCAAAAAAATCTCCTAAAGCATGATGCCCCACTTTTAACCACATGATGTATGAAGGAATATCTCCTTTGGCTAGTTTCTAAGCAGGAACCAGGAAACACACGTGAACAGAGCAAAGAGCAGATTGTCCTGGGATCAGTAGTAGCAGCCATTTTTTCTCCTTCTTAGTAGCTGGTGCAGCGCTCTGTTTTTGACTTTTGGCCTGGGAACAGCCAAAACTCAAAAACACAGCATTGCAGCAGCTACTAAGAAGGAGAAAAAATGACTGCTACTGCTGAACCCAGGACACAGATTCATCACCTAAAGACTAAACCTCTTGAATATTCAAATTCTTATCTTCTTTGGAAAACCAAAGGAAGTAAGTTCTGAAAAGGCCTTCAGAGTCTGGGGTGTCATTGTATGCTGTTTATTTCAAATCAATGGCAGTGCTAGCAATTGTTTCAGTGAAAGATCAGTCAGCTTTTAATTTCACCCTATTACCTCTAACAGTTCTTTCTTTTCCACTATGTAAACTGCATCAAAGTGTTGAAACAAAGGCATTAAACTTGTTCAGCAGTTTTCTTTGATTTTATTTTCCTGGACAACAGGCTGACTTAAACATCATCTTTAACGGTCACAGGAAATGAAGAGAGCTAGAACGGCTTCACATACAGATTTGGAGCCATTTCATGTAATTGTAATCTGTTTGCAAGGCTGAGCTTTTCTTTTTTGCTTATGCAACATACCAGCTCTCTTGTGAAGGGATTGAAGAAAGCACAACAAAAGTGTGTTGTGTGAAATGCTTATCATAAAAAACACTGTGCTATTGCTTACATAACTCAACAGCTATAAGCAGTAAGAAGGGAGGAAAGTCTAGACCGAAGAGGGAATTCACTGTTTTCTGATGAGTGAGGAAGTTGGCAGAATAGATGTACTCTGGGAATCTGAAGGCCAGCGAGGATGTTCTGCACTGTTGGCAATGCCTGAGTGTAGGACCCTGACCAGACTCCTTTAGATATTCCACATATAGGGGGGGAATGTGTAATACAGGATTTACTTATTTCAAGTTATTTTAAGTTACATTGGATTTTGATTTAGCAGAGAGATACAGGAACGCATTAGAATCACAGCGCAAGTACAAAGCCACTTAGAGTGGCACAACAATTGCAGTATTCAGTTGAATCACAATATAAACAAGAATTTCTTTACTGACATCTATAATATATCATAGAAGCATATAAAGCATACATCGATTGAAACCAGCTCAAGTCCGTTGCTCTGCTCAAAGCTCTTTTGTTTGTTGCTCAGTTTGGATTCCTTATGTGACACAATTTTTTGCATTTTATTGATTAACTAAGGGATAAACAGTTAGTTACCCACCAGCTTGTATAGCCATACAAAACAAAGGGTTCCCCTGGTCTCCTTTGCCATGAGTTCAGCAACCCTCAAAACAACCATATTCAGTCATTTGGCACATTCTCCCTCAAGCTTCGTAATCACGTCTCCCTTGGCCATCTCCTCTGACCCTTCCATTGTAAGGATTCACTGATCAGTTGCAAGCAGCCATTTCAGAGAAAGATAAAGAAAAAAAAATGCAGATATTTAGTTAGCAAGAAATACAGAAGTGAAAATAAAAAGTGTTAAATTCTATCATGTAATTGCAATCAAAGTCTAGTGAACCACATTATAATATACGTGAGGATGAGAAGAAAAGGTCAGAGGGGGTGCAGAAGTTTTTTATGCCATTATGTATGTGCAGATGTATGAAATTTCCCAAAGGCTTTGGATGGTTTGGTTTATCTGTCAGCTTGACATTCCTGTGAGAAAACTTCCTTCTTTCTGTGAGTCCTACTTTGCTGTTAGACCCCAGTAAGTTAATAAGACATCTCTGTTATTCTCATACAGCTCAATAATTTCAAAAATCATCAGACATTTTTGATCAGTTTAAGATAAATAATTTTTTTTGGAGCTTTACCTAGTGTCTCAGACTTAGACAAATGCTCTCATATTCTTATGAGAGTAGAAGGAATTGAAAGAGGAGTTTTTTTTTGTTTGGTGGTAATTCCCTCCACCCCCATCTCCAAAAGGGTTAACTTGATATCTGGACTACATGGTGGAGTTCATAGTGGAGTAAAGTGAACATGAGCGGCTACTGTTATATGCAGACTGATTTCCCCATTTCAGTTTAACAGCATTTTAAAATCTTTGCCATTTGCCCAGCAGCTGTGTTATCTCATAAACACAAAAATTTTCACTAAAGGGTGTCAGCCTTAGTGAAACTATTATAAACAAACAACTTAAAGACAAAGTTTGATTAGTTGGGTTAAAGAGGGATCTGCACAACTTACATACCTACCCTAAAAAGCCTTCATCTTTTCTAAGCCTTAGACAATTTTTCACACCCAGTGATTGCCTACATCTTACCTACAAAAAGGAAGTATTATGATTGCCAGGGTTTTTTTTATGTAAAGTCCTTCACTTAAGACACTTTAAACAGTAGGAAAAAATGATGGTATAAAACACATCAGAATATACTGCTGATCCACTGTCATTACTGATTGTCCCAGGCGACTACAGCCTAGAATTTGTTGTTTGTTCTTGTTTTATTTTGCATTTCTCTCCTTCTTCCTCCCCTCAATGTGGTTAAGTTTTACATAATTTGAAAACTAATCTGTAAATGACAGCATGTCAAAGCAGTTCTAAATAAACGTGGTTTCAAATTAAAGTAAATGTTTAGTATGAGAGATAAGAGAGACAGCCTGGTTTAGTGGCCAAGATATTGGTATGGTAATTACAAGAGACTAATTCCATGTTTAGCTTTCTCATTTATCTTTCCAAAGTTTTACATTATGCTTCCTTATAATGCCTATTTGTACTATAATACCAAAGAAATTGCCTAGATTTTATTCATGTACAGTGGCTAGTATGATTGTTCCCTGAATTCAGAGCTTCAATGTGCTATCATAATGAAAATAAGATAAGAAGTTTATGCTGCTGAAAAGCAAATTGTGGATTGTATAGCTAATTTGGATGCTTACTGTAATGGGAGGGAGGGAGGGAGGGAGGAAGGGAAGAAAGGAAGGAAGGAAGGAAGGAAGGAAGGAAGGAAGGAAGGAAGGAAGGAAGGAAGGAAGGAAGGAAAATGTTTATCACATCTTTTATCTTATTATGAATGGAATCAAGCTCTCCACTGTGCAAGCAACTCTCAAAATAACTTTTACCATCTTTGGAAGTCTGATGTCACAGAACACAGTTTTCTCAACCTAATATCACATCATTTTTGTGGTTTAAGCCCAATCAGCCACGCAGTCTCCCTCTCACTCCCCCTCCTTCCCCCCTTCCCCCCACTCCTGGAGGGATGGGGAGGAGAATAAAAAGAATGTGTCTCCCACAGGTTGAGATAAGAGCAGTCCAGTAACTAAGGTATAACACAAACCCCTGTTGCTACCACCAATAATAATAATATTGATAAGGGAAATAACAAGGGAAGAGAATACAACCGGTCACCACCTGCAGACTGATACCAAGCCAGACCCGAGTAGTGATCTCATCCTTCCAGGTAACTGCCCCGAGTTTATATACTGAGCATGACATACTGTGGTATGGAATACCTCTTTGGTCAGTTTGGGTCAGGTGTCCTGTCTCTGCTTCCTCCTGGCTTCCCCTCCTCCCTGGCAGAGCATGAGACTCAGAAAGTCCTTGGTCAGAGTAAACATTACTGAGCAGCAACTAAAAACATTGGTGCTATCAGCGCTGTTCCCAGGCTGAAAGTCAAAACCATAACACTGCACCAGCTACTAAGAAGGAGAAAAGCGGCTGCTACTGCTGAACCCAGGACATATATCCAGCCAGCTTCCTAGTGACTTTTATCCAGCAATGAACACACTCAGGAACACCAAAAACACCTTCACACCTCTGCAAATTGCCTGTAAGTCACAATCCAGGTGAGCTGTAAGGGAAGAAATATTTCATGATCATCTTAAAGAGAAAGACATATCCACCCAAAAGTGTGCTCGTGGGAATTTAAAAAGCTTTCAAGCAGCAGTACAATTACCAGTACTAGAAGCAGATTTTTTTTTTTTTTTTTTTTTTTTTTTTGGTATTTTAGTTAAACTCGCCGGTACTTAAGTGTAATATCAATCAGACCAGCCTAAGCATTTAAATATTATTGTGTTGTAAAATATTTAGATAGCAACATTTACATATCTTGTTAAGATATATACTTCATTTCCCCTCTTCCTTAGTGGTAACATTTGATGACATCTGATGTCAGAAGTAGACATGCAAAGTGTTTTCCAAGTAAGAAAAAAGTATACATTTAGAAGTTTCTAAACTTATCACTGAAGTATAGGAACATATGTCAAAGAATCTCATCTAAACCTTCTCCTTCATTAACCCAAAGAGCTCAAAAGCAGCATATGATTCATAATTAACAAAGTCAGTCAGTGAAGCACTGTTTCACTATTTGTTTCATATTTAGGAAAATGACCCAAGTTCTTTCCAATATATTTATGAACAAAAATAATCTCAGACCTTTTCCAGAAAGAGCCACTGAAAAAAGATAAACAAAACTAAACCCACCATACTTTTAGAATGTAAGTGAAGGCTGTTTTCACCACATTCAGTCAGAAAGACACTGATTTATGAAGTGTATATAAATTTCCTCATCATCGTAAATTAACAACCTGTCAGATTAACTTTTTTTTTTTTTTTTTTTTTTTTTGAGAATTCTGAAGAGGCTGTGCAGTCTCCATAGGGAGCATGATCAAAACTTTTTATATGTACTAAAAATACTAAGGTGGGATGAAACCCACCATCAGTCATCCAAAGGTGTTTGATGACATCTAGCAAAATAACCCATCTATACAAAACCAAATGCCTTCTTTTTTTTGCAGCCATTTATAGCTATAGGATGAGAAATGAAAATCTGAACCATATTTGGAAACAATATCCATAAAATCCAGTGGATAAAGGGGAGACACTCTTCTGGTGTTTTGGAACAGGAATCCAATCCATCCACCTGATATTTGGGTCAGCTATGGCTGCTTGATTTCTCAATTTATATCAAATGAGCTAGTAATTAGGGTAATAAAGTGGCCCCTCTAGGCTTCCTGCTGTAATCTCACTTGCACTTTAATAGGTTAGATAAAGGTTATTCATTGTTGTTCTATAAACATATGTTATACATTGCTTCATTCTTAGAACTATTTACACTCACAGCAGAAGGAAGTTATATTATTCCAGAAAAATACCCAATTCCCCTTAAAAACAAAATATTAAGACGATCCTGAAATTGAAATTTACTGCTTTCCTTTTCAGGATGAGGATATGCTTATAGTTTTTATTTGTCTTACTTAGTTTTCTTAAGGCATAATTCCAAGTTAGTAAAAGTCAATAGACTCTTTTAACTAAATTTTCTCTACACTGACTGTGGTCCTAAATATTTTCCCCATAAATCATGTCTTCTAGCTTTAACTCATTATATAATTCTTGGGATTCCAAAAGGAATTCTCTGCAACAAGCTTTTCCATATCTTCAGAAGAATTTCTAACTGATAAAAATACTATGCCGTCTCTTTTAATTGTACATAAATTTCAGTTCCTTTTAAAGATACAGAAGATCATTTCTAATTCAGCTAACTAACTCTGCCTGAGACTTTTCATACATCTACATAGGAGACTTTCAGAGACACAAACAAGAGCCAAGGACCTATGTTCCACTGATAGCTAATAGGGACCAGGCACCTGTGCCTTTGAAAATCTCCTCCAGTCAATCATGTTATTATTCATCATTTTTTCCTACTGTTGTACTCAAAAAAATGTGAGCTGTCACTTTCAAGTCTGTTCCTATACACAAGAGAATCCAAACACATATTGATCAAAATGACGTGTTTGTAGTGCAAAATAAACCAAAACATCTACATAATTTATGGCTTGTTATGTTTGGTGAGAAACAGATGCTTTAATTAAGTTTGAGTTTCAGAGCCTTTTCAGCCTACTGCCTGAATTTTATCATCTATAAAAAAAGAGGCCTTTGAAAAGAGGAATAGAGAAACGTGAATATTGATTTTGGTTGCAGATGTGGACCTATGCCCCAGCAGTTACAGCAAATAATGTATTGCTTGCCCCTTTAAACTACAGTTACCCACAGAAAACAGTCTGTCATGTTCCGCTCAAGAGAACAGAAGCACTGAAAGCTTAGAGCAGGGTGCAAAGCAGGGGAGGAAACTAAGTAACTGCAAAGATACACAGTTTCCAAACATCATCTGGCTACAACAGTAACATTTAACACTGCCATTGTGTGTGCCTGTGGCCCTGTTTACTAGAAGTTTTGGTAATTAGATTCTGAAGAATAGAAATATAAAGTGCAGGTGGTACCATGGAGCAGATTCTGAAATAGATGAGCACCTCAGTTCCTCTTTCACAAAGAAAGGCTAAAGGCTTTGGAATTGGTAATGCACTTTTATATTGGCACTTTCAAATACTTCTGCAGTGAGTGCTAAGCTTGTTTGTGCTTATTTTTGTCTCCTTTTAGATGGATGAGAATAGTGTCATTATATACTTATAGGTAGAATTAATGTCAGTTAGACACATAACTTTTGTGTGGCTAATCAATATAAGCTCACTTTATAGTCAAGGGAGAAATTCAGGCAACTACAGTGAGGATTTCATCCTATATATGCGTAGACAAAATATCAAAAAAGTTTCAGGAACTGCCCTTAGGGTGCAACCATGTATCTTTACTGACTACAAAGAAAGGCTACAGATTCACTTGGACTAGCAGCTTAATTCCTAAAATTTATTACCTAAAATTTGTTGAGACAGACTGTAACACAATTTTTTTTTTGAACTCTTACAGTGATATACTGCACAGCTGGAGCAAGAATTGTGCAGTCCCAACTAGGTTTTCTATAACTTCAGTTTACCTTACTGTTTCTAGCTGATCCCTTAATAAAGTCTCTAGTGACAGTATTATTTTAAACAGTTTTGTGTGTTTCAGGCAATGAGAAATGTGCAGCATCTTTTTGCTATACTTTGAACAAATCTTAGATTAACGTAATGGTTAGAGATGAGAGAAAGCTATAAGGATAGAGGATTTGTGATCAATTATTCCAGATAATTTAATTATTTGTCATAAATCTATCAGCCCTTGAATCATTTTAAGGCAGAGGCTGAGTTTAGTTTTGGCTGTTGGAGATGTTTAGCTTTCAGATTTCAGTTCTTACTCAGGTCTGGAATTTAACGGTAGATGGGGAACTACTAAACTGTCTCCAAGCTGAAAAAGGTTTATACCAAGCAGCATCACCAATAGAAGAGATTTTACACTGTCTTTCTTTCAATTAAGAACTGTAGTTTAGAAAATATCCCAAGTTAACTAGCTCTGATACAAATAAAATTGGTACTAGACATTGCTGAGCAGAGGGCACAAACATTATAAGAAACATTCCAGTAAAGAAAGTAGAATTAATGCATCAGTTTTGAAACCATTCACTTTCTACTTACAAACTTTGCCATCAAGACATAATGCCTCCAGCTCAGACACAGGTTATCCTTCTACAATCGAAAACCTGATGGTACAGTGTTTTGAAAAAAATTTCTCCCTTGTTCTTTTAGATGATGGAAAAGAAATTACCCTCACAGAATTTCTTCAGATCTAACCTGGTTACAAAATTTGGAACTTCTGAAATGTCAATATTTGGAAATACTAATGCATCAAATTTTGACTACTTTATCTAAGTTTTCATAGAGCAGTTTTTTCTGAGACTAGGGCTGAGCAACTACTTTAAGGGTAACAACCAGCCTAAGCAGGTTTGTCAAAGCTGATAGCAAAAAGAAAATTAGTTTATTAACTCCGGCCTGTCACACAAAACACTCAAACTTTCATCACGCTTTTAGGTAATTTTATTATTGCTTTCCAGGTATCGATTAAAAAAGTGAACATCTCTCACCATTGTGACAGTCCAATAAAAAAAAAAAAAAAATCAGGTTCACTTTGAGAGTTCAATAAAAATTCTGCTCAGCACACCACACAGGGTTTTAAAGGAAGAACAAAAAGAAAGAATATTAAGGAATAGGGAAAGATTGGAAAATCCTTGATTACTGCTGTTAGTTCAGTTAACATGTGGGAGGGCCTTACATCTGTTTAGTATATATGTTAAAAAAAAAATAGGGAGTGGGTGGATTTTAGAGGGTATGCTAGGAAAACAATGTGAAATGATCCATGAAAATGATAAATATTGTTTATTCAAAAAAGGAATTTACTAAGAGACAGGAAGACAAAGACTCTGTGAAGAACACAAAGAATATACATAATGCTTCTGGAAAAGATGTTGGGGTTTTTTTAATGATATTTGCTATTCTTAAAATTACAAATGCATGGAAATCTAAATTGAAAGTAAAAGGAAAAACATAAAAAAACACAAACAAACAAAAAATAGCAACAAATACAAAAAAACCCAAAAAACAAAAAACAAACAAAAAAACCAGAGAAGTGATTTTCAAACAATGAATAACCTGTGACATTCACTTCCTATGAATCCACAAGCATCCAGTTTACAAGGAATAATTTTTCTTATATCACATTGAAGATATTATGGCAATATAAAAAATTGAATCTCAATTTGCATAAATCAATCTCCTAAAATTTAGAGAAGTCAAACAAGATATAATAATTTGCCCGAAGATATGTCACCTCAAACAACCAAGCAATGATCAATACTAAGAATATGACCCAAAATACTGTTATGCTAAAGTGGCTAACTCAGATATCAGTTGATAGCAGCTTTTCGACAGCAGAATTCTGTGGGCCAGTTGTGAAACATGAATTATCCAAGCACTCACACTGCAGAGGTCAATGATAAGGGAAAATTTTTGTAAGTGTGAATTGTTAGCTTTATTTTACTACTAAGTTGACATGTGTCACCTCTGAAACAGAGCAATATAGCAGAGTTGAGCCAAAGGCTCCTCTATGACGCAAGTAACTAAGTAGTTAAATATGTATTTTAACAGTGGTTAAAAACCATTTTAGACCTCCTCTACACAACAGCCGTTGTGTTTGTTTATATAGCTGTGTTCCTCTCTCAGCAATTAAATCCTCAATGATACAGGAAGAGAGAGAAGAATCATCACGTTACCTAAATCCACTTAACTATAGAGGTAAAGTGAGGTAAAGTTTTGAGGGTTAGTTGGTTCAGTATTGGTTGTTTTTATTTATTTTTTATTTTGTTTGCTTGCTTGTTTTTAAGGACTGTCATGTAACTAATTAGCACATGCAACATAGGACACAAGAGGAAATGATTTTAATAAATATGTATCTTCATGGTTTATTTAACTGATAACTTCTCAGTAGAAAAAAAAGATGGGCAGTACAGTAAAAAACCCAGAGCAGCACTCTTTTCTGGCTTCGCAGTACATGCCACATCCTTGTCTGCACTTCATGTACATATTAACAGCAATGTCACGTTTAACTCAGTAGCATCTTGCCAGTAGCATTTCACTAACTTCCAACTATTTTGGGTGTAAATAGTAAATATGGTGAAGAGCAGAAGAGCAATTCTTGGATCTAATTTGCCTGGTATATTAAAAAAAATATAGACCTCTGTTTGGTTTAGTTATGCATTTCACAGTGAGTTCCAGTTCACACTATTTCTTTCATAATACAACAGGAATGTCCTTTGTGATTAGTACACTGTCCTCTAAAAAGATACTATAGCTAATTGACTGAATCTTTGTAAAAAATTTAACTCTGTAAAGGAGACTAGCAGTCAAGTTTCAACATCTCTAAGGTTGTTTTCATGATCTATTCTTATTTGATCCAAAAAGGTTAGCATAGTTAATAGTATAAAATCATTTCACAGATACTAAAGCTGTCAAAACGAAGAACAAATATTCATTCTTCAACATGTTTTACTTGGTTATCCTTGGGGTTTTTTTGATGATTAAGAGTGCTATTATTTGATTATTTAAAAAGTTGAGATGATATATGACAAGTTAAGAAATATTTTTTACTGGATTTGGCAAAAAAAGTCCAATATTTTCTCAAAGAAAAGTTATTCTTATGATAGATCTCACAGATTTTTTTTTTCATAAGCAAATGAAGAATTTAAAACCAATGAGAACACTGGTGAAAGAGCATGCTGAGCCTTCAATGATGTTCCACATATCCACTAGCATGACAAACTTGTTCAAACTCAAAAATGAGTGTTATTAAAAGTTCATAATGCTTTGGGTTTGATTTCCTCTTTTTCCCTTATCTTGACAACATTCAGTCATTCAGAAGCAAAAGCTGCTCAATGATACCAAATTATGTTAAAACGTCCCTTTTTTTGTGGATATTACAGATACTTACCACATTATGCATTAAAAAAACCCAAACAAACAAACAAACAAAAAAACCAAACAAAGAACCCTTAGGAACTGTATAGTCAAAGCTGTTAGCTTGTGGTTAGACTGAATCTCTTAAATGGTGAGTCTTTCAAGTCATATAAGTACAAGGGTTTAAAACTGGAGTCAAGGAATTGGTGTACACTGTTTGTATTAACAACACCAGTTCAAATACGCACATCTACTCTGAACTTATATATGTACTTTGTATATATAGTACAGCATAGCATTTTAGTGTGAGGTGTCCCTGCCCATGGCAAGGAGGTTGGTACTAGATGACCTTAAGGTCCTTTCCAACTCTAACTATTCTATGATTCTACAATTCTATGATTCTACATATCTATATCAACATACAAAAGAATACTGGGAGTAACTTAAATGTGATAGGCCTCAACTTTCCAACTGTTTGGAAATGACAGTCCATGCTGGATTAAACACCAGCAAAAAATGAAGAAGATAAATGTCAAAATTTGTATTTTGTATTCTTACCCAGAGTATTAATGATAAATATATTGATGTAAAAAGAGTTTGACTATACTTCAGTTTAGTCTTGTGTGCTTTTTAATTATTTGGAATTCATCTTTGGTGGATGATTGGATATGTTAGTCACAGTTAAGGAAGAGTTTTTCCTTTAGGAAAAATGTGCTATGGATTATAAATAGGAAACTAGAAATAACAATGAAAAAGCATTATAAGAAAACAAACAAACAAAAAACAAAAAAAAAAGCAACCAAGCAAAACCAAACCAAATCAAAATCAAACAACAAATAAAGTAATTATTGTGGTTTTGCAGACACATTGGGAATTTCACATTCCATAACAATTAAAATCTCCAAATGCTCTTGTAAAAGGGAAAGTGCTTTAAACCACAGTTGAAACTGAATCATGATGCTCATTTGTCACCAATTAGTGCAAATGAATCAAAAGAAATTCAACAAGAAGGCAGTTTATAGTAAAAAATTCCCACATAAAAGTTTGTTAAAATATACAAAAAACACCAACTATTTTGTGTTGCACTTTCTGTGTTCTGTCTATCCAGACTGTACAATGAGGAAATCCAACATTCAAAATTCAAATTGCAAAGTAGGGGGTTTGAAAGCAAGATCTAGATTTTAATTTTAAATGCCTTGTTTAATGACATTCCTTTTCCTGGGTGAGAGTGTTAAATATAGAAATTTTTTTTTCCTGTATCTTACAGAACAATAATCTTAGGCTTGAAAAATACAAAATTAAAGCATTTTATCTTTTAATTACTGATTCTGAGTCAGAATATATAACCTGCTCTGAATTATTCATTCTGTCATGTCTGAATTATGTAACCTGCTCTGACTATTCATTAGGGACTGTAGTGATAGGACAAGTGGCAACAGGTTAAAACCTAAACAGGGAAAGTTTAGACTGGATATAAGGAAGAAGTTCTTTACTGTAAGGGTGGTGAAGCACTAGAATGTATTGCCCAAAGAAGACGTGAATGCTCCATCGCTGGTGGTGTTCAGGGCCAGGCTGGACAGAGCCTTGGGTGACATGGTTTAGTGTGAGGTGTCCCTGCCAGGGCAAGGGGGTTGGAACTAGATTATCTTAAGGTCCTTTCCTATCTTAGGCTCCCAACCCTAACTGTTCTATGATTCTATGATTCTATAACATGATATCCTTATCATAAAGTCCAGTCACTTACAAATAAAGCGTGATCTTGTGGGAAAAGAGTAAAAAAAATGTTATTTAGAGTATTTAACCAGCTCGAATCTACCAATTTCTCTTCCGACAATAATGTGAAAAATGCAATTCTGCCTTCCAGAGCTTTCTGTGCATATTGGGGTAGTCTTTTTCAGCTCTTTCCTTTTAGGGTTTTATTTTCACAGAAACCAAACTGTTTTATGTCTTAAATAGCAGAGGGCTACTCATCAACTACTACAATTTTCATGTGCAAGTTTGATAAAAATGAAAAAAATATCTAGTAGTTTTTGTGAATGTAGTAGGAGCAGTCTCTTGTCACACGCAGATCGTATGACATGATTTCAAAAGGAAAATAAATATCCTGCACTGCATGTGTGTCTCCATAAGATCTCTAGTCAGCAATGTACTGTAAGTATCTGAGTGACTGGATGTAAGTGGCTTGCTAAAGAAGTGGAAGAGAGCAAGAGTGTAAAAACATCTTTATGATGAGAGTCAAGCCAAATCAAATGAGGGTGTGTAAGCTTTAGCCCATGGCTTTTTTAACATAAAAGGCAAATAAAGGGATTGTTATGTTGGAGAAGGAAAGGTTCTGCTCTAAAGGGAGTGAAATATTTGCAATTCTTGCAAATAGTCTGATTTTTTTTTTAACTTTTATAGGCTAAAAACCTGAACAGTGAAACCCATATTGAATTTAGCTATTACTTCTAAAGAGACCAACATTTTTAACTTCTCATTTGGAGCTTTATTGTAAGTCAAGGACAGTCTAACTTCACTTAAAGGAAACTTATGCCCATTTCAAAGAGACCAAATGCAGCCTGTGTTTTCATGCTGAAATTAAGTATGTTTAGCATGGGTTAGCTAATTCATTTAATAGAATGTATTGATTGCAGTGGAGTTTTCCTTTGAGGCTTAAAGCAAGTTATTTAGTGAAATTCAGGATATATTTATCAAAATAAGCAGAAAGGAGTCTAGAGCTGCTGAGCTGAACAATTTACATTGTCTTATCCTACACTTAAATCAACAGCAGCTCATGTATTCCTCAGAGGAAATTCTTTTCAAAACAGGGAAAGAGGAAATTGGAGATCCAGAGTGGGATAAGTACTACGTTTGTTCCCTTGGTCTAGCAGCTAGTAGCAGTCAGATCTGAATGTATTACTGCTCATAGTGCCTAACTGCAGATATGCCAGCTTGATCCTCTACCATGCCAAAGTTTGACACCTTATTGTAAAGACAGCAGATAGCATTGCGCACAAGAACTGTGCTATAAACTAGAAGAATGAAGTTCTTCAAAGGAAACTATGCTTTTTCTTGTGTTTTTTTATTTTTTCCAAATGCCATGAGCCACTCTTATGCATCATTAGATAGATTACAATACAAACTCAATTAAACTAAACACAAATAAGCCTGAAACAGTCAAAAGGCATAAAAAGACTAAGTTTCTAGTCTTCCTGGTTTTGCATACCTCTGGTGTAAATGAAAAATAAATTATTATCTACACTGAATAATAACATAGCTATACATAAGCAAAGAGTAACAGGAAAACTCTATAACATGGTGCTAAAATGAAGGAAACATTATACTGGATAAAAAAATAAAATTAAAATAATTCCAAATCAGTATTTTTGAGGGAATGGTGAACTTGAGGCATCTGAAATGAGTGAGCGTATATCAAAGTTAGATAGTTTTCTTTTTTATTTCATAAATATTGTTTAGAATTCTACATTCATGATATATCAGTTTTACATTCTTCCTCATTCATGAATTGTGGAATAGCTGGTCCATTCAACAGTCAATAATATCTCACAAATTCATCTTTTTACATGGTCTATCCAGTCTAACTTTAGAAATCACATCTCTGTCTACATCAGTATATTGTAGCAAATCTCAAGGGGAAAATTCAAGGTACTATAAATGAAATCTCATGATCAATAAAGGGTTTAGATCTCTGAAATTAGCTTCCCACTTCATTAAGCAAGTTCAGGTTTGATTAAAATTTAGGTGTTAATTATACAGACTTTTTTTCTTCTGTGGAATTTTAGGGAGAAAAAAGATTCCTAAAATGTCTTAGATGGGCCAATTTTCTTTATTTAAATATAAGTTAAAGAATGCTGTCTAGATTGATGAACACATCACATGAACTACAACTGGACCTGTCAAAGGAGTGACTTGCTTGATACGAAACATTCTGAAGCTATCTAAATCATTTGGTCCCTCTATGAACACATGACAGAGCATACTGAGCCTCCACTGTCCGGCAAGACAACACATAAAAGGAACCTTTGGTCTTTTCTCTTGAATGGCTGTCTGCTCATGTCTCTAGTATGTTTTGATATTTTTCATCTGTAAGACAGTTACTAAAACTTTTGAAAGGCTTGCATTGTTCTTCCCCAGCGGAATGTGCTGAAGGAAGCAATGTGAACACTGCACTCTCAACCCCCTCAGTTTCCTGCTGCCCCCAGCTGTCTTGCACATTGTCAGGATATGTAAATAATACAGACAAACCGGGCATTAGAAACCCACTTCTTCCCCACTGCCTGATGGATAAACTTTGGAAATAGTATATTTTGAATTGCTGAACAACCTGTTACTTGTGTCCCCCTCTTAAATGTCAAGTTGCACAGAGGAAGAAACAAAAAAGAATAATATGCTAGATCATAGCTGGGTGCACTTTTAGGTTATTATGGATGATGAAGCAAAAGAAGCTTACTTTTCTTACATGCAAGAAAAAAGGAACAATGGACTGTTCCCAATTTCCATTCCCACCCCCAGCCCCAGTCCTTGATAACTTTTACTGTTCTGTAAAATACAACTACTTTGAAGCTCTAAATGTGTACCCACTTTTCTCCCATCCATTTACATAATCCTAATCCATCTGTCAGAACAATCACTAAAAAAATAGTGTCTTTTCTTGATAATATTAACTAGCTTAGTGAGTCTTCTGTGGTTTTTCTGAAAACAAGAATAGAGATTTCTAGGACACCAGATCTATATCTGAAAAAGTCAGCCTAGATATTATGGATTTATAACGGTCCAATCAAGATCAGTATCTAATGTACATTTTTCACGAACTTCTGATTCTCATTTAGCTAAAATAAAGATTTTAGCATAGGAAAGGCTAAACTGAATGCTACTCATGTGTACTATGAGGCTTACCATTCCTCCTCAATACATCAGAAAGCAGTGACAGCACTCTGCACTATGAATTGGCTGTCCGATTTAAAATGTTATCCTGTTTTTTTAAGAGCCATCAAAGAGCCAAACAAAGTGCTTCTAACAAGGAGAAAAGTTTACAATAGATTTAGTGAAAGTGGAATCCAATGTAAATGGCAAAACAGAGTACAGAATGCAGCCAAACAGAAGCCTTTTGATCATAAATATATTAGTACAGGTATAGCACAATAATTTTTAATGGGAATTTATTGAAGTAGGATAATGTGGAACACATTTATGAATTCACCAATTATACAAATGCACAGGATTGATCTAGGCTATGTTACTTTGCCAGCCTGCAATTCCTTCACATACTCAGCTTGTCTTTTCTTTTGTTTTTTCTTTCCCCCTCTCTCAAGAGCTGTATACACCAAGCAAGGCAGACAGTAATACAGAACATCGCGAATATTGAGAACATATGTTGTATGCTTTGGGATGTTTAGCCCAGATTTACAAAACAGAATTTAAACCTCAGTCTCAGGTTCCCTGGGAGTTTTTGAAGCAGCTGTTAAAAAATAAATAAATAAGCTTACCTGCAATCAGACGAGTTGACTGGAGAGTGCTTCATCATTTTGGCTTAACTTGGTAGATACGTAGGATTCAGATGCTTACTACCTCAGAAAAGAAACAGCAAATTCACAGTGCCTTCCACCGCACTCCTAAACTTTTTTTTTTTTCTTTTTCTTTTTTTTTTTTTTTTTTTTTTTTTTTGTCTGTTTTGTTTGGTTGCATTTGGGTTTTGTTTCATTGGGTTTTTTTTAAAGATGATCAGCAAATATCTTTACCTCTGTTGCACTATGCAGTTTTTAGCACAAGATTTTACTAATTTATTTTCAAAAATGAAAAAAATTTGGCTACAGCTACATCTTGATGTTGTTTATCATATAACCAAATAGATATGCTATACACATATACAAGTGCAATCTCAAAATTACACAAATTTCACAGATAATCAAATATTATCCACTTCTTTGTTCTTTATGTATTCTTAAGAAGTTATCCAAAGTGAATATAGAATCATGTTTACTACCAAGATTTCTAAACATCAAGCTTTCTGTTAGCACAGCTGTAGCATTGTTTATCAGACTTATGTCCACTGCCAATAAAAATAAGTACGTTTTTTATATAGTCGCCTTTTCCTTCTATGGAGAACGAATGCATTTTAAACCACATTCCTCCCTTGTGCTGCACATAGGAAGTGTGGTCACACCAAAGATCCATGTAACTGAGTACTGTGTGGCAATTTAGGAATATTCAGAAAAAAGTATATAGAAGAAAGGATTTTTGTATGCCTTACATATTTATTACCCAATATGCTGCTCTACTATCCACCAACTTGCTTTATGGACTTCCTAAAACAAAACTCATAAAACAAAACTCATAACACTGTACTTAAAAATGCTTCATAACATTTTCTTCTATAAATTTGTCACCTATTTTTCAAACTTTTGTTATCTTTTAGTTTAACTTCACATTGGTTAACGAAGTTATACTATTTTTTTGTTTCAAGCTTGCTTCTTGATGCACCTCACACAATCATTCCCTTTTCACCTTTTCTTTACCTTCATGCTATATAAACTAAAATTGAAGGATGAAACCACACATTATGTAACACAGAGCCTTGAAAATTTCATCCATAAAATACTGTTCATGGTCACATTGATAAAATCCAAATGAACATATTAATTTAACTTGATTCTACAGTGTATGTTAACAGTTTGGCCTCTTATTCAGAGAGCTTAACAACAACTTAGTATCTTTTTGTCTGTTGCCGAGGATTACATTTTCCCATCTGTCTTGGCTAAGCTATTACAGTTTTCAGAAATTTAGGAAGATTTGAACATTTTCTATTTTGTCAAACTTCATTAAAATAGCAAAAATAAATCCTACCTGCAAGGAAGGAGGTGTGTTGGGGCAAATACTGAAATCTGAAAGCAACCTTATAACCACCCAATCATGCTCATATCCATACAAAAGATTGGATACTTCAATAAATCAGAATTACCTGACAGTGTTTAATTCTTGTTTGACAGGTTTAGTAGTGAAAGTAATTGTCTCTGTAACTACAGCATTCTTTGGAACATTACCAATTTTGACCCAATTAGGTGCAACAATTACTCAACCTAATAATGCCATAACAGAGGCAGTTAACAAGCACTGATGGGGATTAAAATATAAAACCAACATCACCCTGTTTCTTTAAGAAACTAATAATAACAACAATAAATAATAAAAAAAAAAGATAGGAAATGTGAAATGTCTGTTCATTGTGAAAGGACAGACTCCATGTCCTGGGTTCAGCAGTGACAGTCATTTTTTTTTTCTCCTTCTTGGTAGCTGGTGCAGCGCTGTGTGCTATCAGCACTGCTCCCAGGCCGAAAGTCAAAAACACAGCGCTGCACCAGCTACCAAGAAGGAGAAAAAAACCCGACTGTCACTGCAGAACCCAGGACACTCCATTCGAATGCAAAGCATGTTCAAGTATAATACAAGTGTCTTCTAAGCAAACATTTAACTCAAAGTTGATCTCAGAATTTATAAATCTTTATAAACTATATACTACATTTAACCTATTTAAGTCTTTCAGGTTTAACATCTATTAATAATGAATTAGGTTTTCTAAAAGTAAGAACTAGAAAGTAAATGCCACTTTAAAAATTTGGCAGGGCAAATGAGGTTTA
The DNA here is from genome assembly GCA_030323915.1 of Brotogeris chrysoptera. Taxonomy (NCBI): domain Eukaryota; kingdom Metazoa; phylum Chordata; class Aves; order Psittaciformes; family Psittacidae; genus Brotogeris; species Brotogeris chrysoptera. The sequence continues at coordinate 9,310 of JARCZZ010024392.1, read as the reverse complement.
GGCTGACGAAGAAGGGAGCTTGAAGAGCAGACCTATATTAGAAGGTTTCATATGATCTGAAATAGTTGAAGTTAACTTTTTCTGTTTCTATCTGTTCTCATAGTGGTTATAAAATTACTTCAGCTCTCTGCATTACTGCCTGTAAAATCTTGTGAAATAATCTTTTCATGCTGAGTCTTATAATTCTCACTTATCTTTTGCAAAAAGAGGATGAATCACAGCGTTGAGATTTAATTCAAAAGCACTCTTAGACCATCACCTTAACAAAAGAGAACTTGTTCACTTATCAATTGCCACTTTCAACTACTGGATATCTTTTCAGAAGTTGTATCTATTTTCAAAGAAAATATATTAATGTTCAATTCACTATAAAGGGTCAACACACCCCTATTCACTGACAGAAAACACTTTTGGAACCAGTAGGTAGCAAGATCAAAGGGCACATTAAATTCAGCTGGAAGGCTGCATCAGGTTAGTTAATGGTCATCTGTGACAGCTGTGTGACTTCAGTAGATTGCTCAAGACTTCTAACACAGCTTCTGAAAAGCAATATCACATGCAAGGTTGTTATATCATAAACATGTTTGCTTTCTCTAAGGTACAGTATTACTTGAAATGATCATGATGTTACTTTCCAAATTTAATGTCTAGTGCTAAACTTCAGATTTAATTCAGATGGTAAAAGTTTTTTTAATCTCTGACAATCTCAACTCTGAAGATATTTCTGTTTCAAGTGTCTGGCAGTCTTTTATGAAGGTTGTGGCACCTCTCAGCCTAATCAGGCAAACCACCTGCCAGTATCTCTGCAATCAATGTGTAGATTGCTTAAACTGGCCTGTGTATTTAAAAAGTGAACAGACCTGGAAGCATATCAGTGCTCAGCTGCTCCTGTGGCCAGCCTTTAACAATAAGGCTTTAACAATAAGGCTTTAATAACAACAGCTACTAATTCCATTATACCAGACATGATAAAATTAGTTTTCCATTTAGCAAGTGCTGTTGGGATAATATTAATTTACAGACATTATGTCTGTAATGGTATGATTTTCTAAAGGAATTAGTTATGATTTTCTGGAAAAATCTAGCAAGATCTTTTCAGGCTGCTCTGGGAAGATTATTTTTATTATAACAGTTAATGTACCAATGTCTGAGTAACATTCGTAAAGCTGTTGTGACTAATACATGCCTCAAATTATATTCTACACAGGAGTGCCATGACCCAACTTTCAAACAAGTTTGCTTTGATTTGGGGACGGGAAAGGGAGTATGAGATTAACTGAAAAGTGAAGGTACTTGATCCTTTTTTTCACTGAGATAAAGCATAGGTGACTACGTTCATTTTCTTTTGTCCTAGACAATCTCATTAGAACTGGGGAGCTGAGTTCTGGAAAGTTGGAAAGATTTCATTGAAAAGGTTAAGAGCAATTGGATATGATAGGATTTACACCTCTTTAGAAATGCTTATTGGGAACCTATTAAATCTGTGGAAGGTTGTCTATCCAAGCTGAGCTGGGAACTTCTTTTATCACTGTCCTTAATCTTTCAAAGGCTGGCTGAGTGACTGATTTAAAGAGACACAGCACTAGTTTGAACCTTTCATTTCTTTTTCATTAGATGCTGAGGAACATAAACGGACACCAGTGTAAATTATAAGTGGTTTATTCTATTGTTTTAGAATAAATAACCTATTTTTTAATAACTAATTTTAATAATCACCTGGCTTTCTTAATAATTATAATTTAATGAGAGCAGTATTGTGTGTGTTTTTTTTTTTTTTTTCCTAAGTTCACTTCTGTTACTTTCCATATTAGCAACTTGGTGGTTGCTGAAGGATTTTGTTAATCCACCAATCTGAATTCACCTCTTTTAGATGAAATACATTCATATTCACAGACTGATAAAGGACTTTATACAGAGTTAATGTGAATTTTGCACAGAGGGAGAAGTTTGAGCAGCAAGACTAGAGAAAGGGGGAAAAAAGAAGCTAGAGCATGAAGCTTAGAGTAAAGCACTGGCATCCAAAAGCTTAGGTACTCTAAGGAATGTTTTTGTGGGTTTATTCCTTTTTATTTATGTGGTTTAATCTGTGACAGCGACAAGGATTTCAGAGAAAACCTTTGAGAGCACCTACTTCTTATTCCAACATAAAGAGTTGTTAAGTCCAGAAATTTTAGATGTAATTTTTACCACTATCATAACTATTTGTTGCTTATGTTCACATTTTACACAGAACTTTAATTTCTAGAATTCTAATGGAATTTTTATAAGGATTTCATCTTAATATTTGATTGTCACATATTCAAGCCAAAAAACAACACATTCTACTGTAGTTCTACCATGCTTTTGGCATTTCTTTATATTTTTAAACAAATCCTAACGTAAACTATGGCATTTCACTTATATTGTGCAAGTGTTAGGTTCAGGGCTACAATTGTTTGACAACTGTATAAAAGATACCTATCTAAATAAAGTGGAAGAAAGGTAGTAGGGTAGAAGTGTGAAATACAGAGTCATTCCAGATGGTAGACCATTGTCATGTGAGGTTCCCTCTACACATCACTATATAGGAGTCTCAGCTTCTATCATAATATTTCTTTTTTTTTTTTTTCAGTTATTTCCTGTTTTTTCACATCTGCTCTATGACGAACTGCGAACTCAGTGAAGAACTCATAAGCAAAGGTCTGAAATGTTGTATTTATCATCTTTTAGGGTACAGTGAGGACTGACTTTTCTGAAGTAAAGGATCACAGGCTTTTCAGCTAATTTATGCAACATAGTACAGTATAGGAATAGTATTATGCTAAAATGGCTCTAATATTCAAACAGTGCACAAATATTTCTGTACAGCATTATTGGTGCTATGCCTCTTCAGAGCTACCTCAAGGATATCTTCCCAGTGACACAGCCACTTTAACTTCACAAAACTTATTAACAATTAAGCGTCTTGTAACATCATATTTCACTCTTTAGTGAAATAGACATGAATTGTGAAATTTGCGCTAGAAATAATTTCATTCACCTTTGCTTCCCATGACTAGGTACTGACCACATCTGTCATCCCATTGCTATTCCCATATCAGCTTATAGTGGTGCTATGGTAACTGCAGTTTGTGCCAGTAAACTCCTAAAAGCCTTGTGCAGTATCATCAGGGGGAAATTAAACTAAAGGTTAATGTCATTTTTTTTTTACGGTTGGCTAGTTATATAAAAACACCAAAGGGAAGGTAGCCTTTGAAGCCTGAAATATTTATTAGTCTGAGGACCATCATGGAGTACCAAATATACCTGTCAAAGCTGAGTTTATCATCTTGTGAGGAGGAATTATATTTGCTTGCTACAGAAGCAGCAAAATAGCTGATACTGCTCTCAAGATAACATTGATGTAACAAAGATGGAAGCAGAAAACTACATACAGAAGTAAGACATAAAATTGAACTATAGTATAATTTCTAATCTCACAACTAACCTTTACAGGATTTATTATTTTTTTTTTTTCTAAAAATGTATTACAGAAGGAAAACACACATTTAGTATATTCTGTGCGTGTGTATGCGCACGCATACATGTGCCAGTATAAGGAAAAAAAAAATCTGTGTTTTGTATCATGTACATTACAGAGATTCTTTGCAGGTCATGATGAATGAATTTACCTCAGTGAAAATTTTAAATTGATAGCTGTACAAACTCGGCAATACCATACTGGTACAGCAGAAAAATACCATTTACGTAATAGTGGCCAGTAATCGCCATTCTTCATGTGGAAGGATTATTTTGTTTGTTGGTCATGAATTCATTTTGCATCAAGTGCTTAATCTTTGGCTTTTCCAAAATTAGTTAAATAAAGTGACAGCTAGAGATCACGGGTTACAGTGATTGTGGTGTTTGGTTTTGTTTTGGATAAGGAGGGTGCACTCTAATTATATTAGATAACTAAACTGACTAGTAAGTTAAGCCAGTAACTACACCCTTATGTCAGGGTACAATTTCTTCATGTCCCAAAGCATCTACTGGCTTAACAGCCTACAATATCAAGCAAGCAGTAATAGGAAAACAGAAATGTTACCAATAAGAAAATGAGAATAGATGATTAAAGTAACTCACTAAAGTTTAATGAGCTAGAACAACACAGTGAATCTAAGTCTCCTGTGTAGGTCCACAGCCCAATTTGTCATGAAAATCCATAGACTTTTACTACAGCTGTATAGTGACATGGACCAGATCTGAGCTAGCAGCCACTAAGCATGAAGGATGCCCTACTGTATTATCAATTTTCTGCCCACTGCATCAATAATACCCCAAAAAATTAGTATAAATCCTGACAGTATTAGATCGCTAAACATGGTATTAAAAAAAAAAAAAAAGATATAAAAAAGAGTATTGGCAATAACTCTACTGAGTTGTGTGTATATATATATACATATTCTATCAGTTATTGCATAAAGTTTATTCATTTGTTTATGCTTTGGATATTTCTTTCTGTAATAAACTGGTGTTTTATGAATTGACCTGATGTATGCAAAGAATATCGGTTGTTGTAGAGATCAATACTTGGAGAAATGAAATATATTCTCTGTGGATGTGTGAGCCATACTATTCTGACATTTAATAAAATTCATGCAACATATGCATATTTGGGTAGTATTTTCATTTGTCAGCAATATGTCTGAATACAGGTGTATTTTACTAAATTTGTGTTGCTGATGATCTGTAAAATTCTCTGATGTATGTGGCATTATGAATTCTGTTTACTGGAAACCATAAAAATAACTACATAGTAACTCTGTAGGTGGTCTGATTGTTTATCTGATAGATTACATCTATGGAATCCCCTATCTGTTTTTCTTTACATCCTTCTACTCTGATATGGAGCACATTATGTGAAATCTGTGAAATAAGTACACCTTAAATATATTTCCTAACTGCTTTTAGCATCTACTATCCAATTTATGTACTTGTCAAATCCATTGGCCTGAGAATTGCTTTTAAGTTCAGGCTTTTTCATTTGCCAGAGCTATGCTGTGGGTGTGTTTTGCTTTGCCTTACTGCTCTTGCTTTACTGCCTGGTGAGTTTGGATGTACCTGCCACTTGATGACTAGTTAACTGAACCTGACTGTTATTGCTGGACCTGTTCTGCTCATCTTGTTCATGTAAGATGGGACCCCACCCCTTTTATCTGTTTCTGTGCTGCCTTGCTGTTATTAGTTCCTGGGCTGGCTTTTCTTGTACAGCAGTCTGCTCTTGCCACTTTGAATACTTTTCTGTGTCAGGATTAAACCAGGCACTTTCCAGGTTAGCAATGTTGTAAAAATAAGATATGCTCACAAACTCATTGTATGCGCAAGCACAAGTTTGTTCTGAATCTTTAAATATTTAAGCTTTGTAAGACAGGAAAAAGGTTCTTTTTTCCTCTGTGCAGCCTTTAACCTCAGTTCAAAATAGGCCTTTCTGTAGTCTAAGTACAAAATTGAATTGTATTGAAGTAACCTGCAAGTGGCATTACTTATACTTTTCTTTTTATCTTACTACATGGGAGCACAAAACCAAACCCAAACAAAACAAACAAACAAACAAAACAGAAAAAGAAAAAGCAGTACTTCCCCTCTCCTGGGAGGGCTACTTTCCTTTTAAGAGAAAGCAGAAGATTGTAAGGCAACCTATAACTAAACCTAAACTGTATTATTGAGGAAATCGGGTACATACTGCACTGTTGCCCAGCAGAGATAAAGACATGGTTGTAGCTCCCTTAATTTCATTATTATTAACTCGTGCTTTCCAAACAAGCATTGAAGTGCAACTGCCTTGCTGTAAGGTGTGTTCACTGACTGAAACATGAGCTGTGAAGTGGATCAGCAACTGAATGACTCAGATGAGAAACAGGCCAAGCATCGTTTCAGGAAGCAAAAGCAGTGCTGAATCTGTCAATGCTCTGGGTGTGCCTGTCATTCTTGGTTTCTTCTTGAATGATGAATAGAGGTTCACTGACAGTTGTGTAGTACTCCAGACCAAAGTTATCTTACTAATGGGTCAGTGGCAAAAAGATGAGGTGCCAAGCTAGATTTAAAATAAAAATTACTGGAGTTTAAGAACAAGGTAGAGATAAGTTTCATAGCTAATTTAACACTTCAAAGTCATAGGGGTCAGCTTCTCATCTATGGGAACTAGCAAGATATGGCTAAATCTTGTTTGTACTTCTTTCTTCCTTTTGTTAAACTTTGTCTGGTGACTGTGTCTGCCTGTTTTTAGTTTGCAAATCATCTATGTCAGAGACCTAGGGCACATAAAGGTAATCTTGCCACATATCATCTTGTAAGCTTGTTCAGTGTCCATCACACTATAAATACAAGATATGGAAAATACTTAACTTTTAAATTTGAATTCTTAGCTAGTTTTCTATGTAGATGTTACCTATTTGACTTCATTTGTGTGGTTTAACAAGGCTTAGATATCAAGTTGCACAGCTTGGCCAAGATTTGTTTTTTTTAAAAAAACCCAACTCATATAAAGGCTAGCTCTTGTGCAGATCTAAAAAGAAGGAAAAAGGCAGGAACACCATAAAAACCTCACTCTGCCCCATTATTGTAGGGTCTCAGAGTGCTGTGATCCAGGACACTCAATTATTTACCCTATTAACGCTATTAAGCAGATGAATTTGTGTAAGTTTGTTCCCGTACGATAGACATTAGGGGAAGATGCTTTTATGATTTGGTTTTATTTCTTATTACTAATCAAATCAGATTAGGATAATAACTTAAACCAATCTTCCCAAGCCTGTGATGATAATCGGTGAATGATCTCTCCCTGTCCTTACTTTGACCCATGAGCTTTTATTCTGTTTTCTTCTCTCCTGTCCTGCTGAAGAGGGGGAGTGACAGAAGTGGCTTGGTGGGCACCTGGTGTCCAGCCACAGTCAACCAACTACAGTAGAACAGTTGAACAGCTGAAGTACTAGGGACAGATACAGGCCTGATTTGAAAGAGAGCTGAGTGACTAGGCTGTGATGCTCCTTGTTTACAAGAAAATTATGCATACAGCCATATACAAGCATTAAGATCTGCGTGCATGCCGCATAGAGGTGTTGGCAAGAAGGGTCTGAATCTTCGTCTTCTCTCCTATGATAAATTTCATGCCCCTATAAAGCCATTTTTACTCCTTCTAATCATGCTAACTTAGCTTAGTGCCTAAATCATTCTGGTTGGGTGCTCCTAGGTCAGCGCCTCTCATGCTATCTGTAGACTTCAACAAGCCTGTGAACTACCTGTCATGTGATAGCTTTGCCTAAGCTTATCCTAACTGAAGAATAACATTCTTAATAAATAAATTTCTGCATGTTAGGGCAGATTCACAGGTTTAAAAATAATTCTCACTCTTCTGTAAAAATGTTACTGCAGTGAATTGAAGAAATATCTGCCTAGGAGCAGTGAGTCCAGGGAAGAAGGAATGGTACGCTGAAGAAAACAGACAGTGAGAAGGGAGATAATAGCTGCCATTCTTCTGCTAATTACCTACTCTGAATTTTACCCAGTTACAGTAAAACTTCTTGGTTATTTTTTGGCTTTTTCATTTATCTAACTGCTAGAGTAGTTAGAGAAGTTATTTGCATAGTGATCTATAGTATGTGTCTATCTTTATGAAGTTTCTGACATCCAGAAATAATTTCTAATGTATTATGTTATGATAAGAAGATATTCTGCAATTCAGTGTAGCTTTACTACACAGTGGAAGTAACTTCATCTTCTGTGATAACTCTTATGGGTTAAATGTCTGAGATGAGAAACTCTCAAGGCTGAACAACAGCGCTAGAGTTTCAGTTTTGGGGAGTTTTTTACTGGACAGTTGGATTGTTATACATTTTCTTTCCCCTAGTTTCCCTGCTGCAAAGTCTTGATAAGAAATAAGCCCTTGCACTGGCATTAGGTCTGCTCTTAAAATCTGATGGCTAGTATGTCCTGGTCTTTTCAGACTCCACTAAATTCTGCTAAGGAGGGGTTAAACATTTCATAGAAAAGCAGGAAACCAGCTGCTGAAATGTAGCCTTAAGATTACTTCAGAGCTGGTTCAGGATCTAACTGCAGTTTCCCCTGCACATGCTCCGCAATAGCAACATCAAGTGGACAGAGACTGGATGCCAGCACTGTTTCTGCCCAAGGCCCGAGGGAGCAATTCGGAGTGGTAAGCTGAGTAAACATACATATATTAGAACTTTTGTCCAAGCACATTATAAGGTAGGTCAGGCCTATCTTCTAAGAACTGCAACATTATAGTTCTAAAGAACTGCACTAGTTCAATGTAGGACTTGCATAAAAGTTTTTTTTTCTATACAGTGTACATTCTGTTAGTAGAAGCACAGTCACAAAGATTAACAGCCAAACACAAGATTTCTTCAGTTCTATGTAGTGCTTATGCTTAGCTTTTTGATTATGAACAGGGAAGACAATTGTAAACAAGAATATTTTCACAAGACTAATGCATTCACCCCTAATGTACAGCAGAATTTTCTACTGATGTGTTGAAGCTGTTTAACATCTACTCCATTTTGGTTTTTTTGATAATTAGCTGGATAAAGTTTAGATTAATGTTAACTGATGAAATAACTGACAAAGTTGATCAGCACAAAGACTTTCAAAAGTCTCATTTTTGAGCAGTTCTGAAACATTTTTGCTGCTGACTTTATAATTAAAATCAAAATACTAATAAAACATATCAGGAGAAGCCAGTTATGAAACATAGTTCAGGAGAATTTCAAACTAAATATGGATCCACTTCACTTTCCTTTTCACCTGTTGAGAAAAGTCTCACAAAGATGGCCAAACCCTCATAGGCATTGTTAGATTTCTATTATTGTACCTAAACAAAATTCTCTGGCATTCAGTTTGGGGTAGTGGAAGGAGATATCTTTATTCTTTCTGCAGCAACCTGATTAAATTAGTGCAGTTTTCAAACTGAATTTATTCTGTTTAAAACCACAATACTTAAAGCTACTGTCTAAGAAACTAAGCAAGAACAAAAGAAAATCTTATTCAGCGCCTGCTGTTAGGCAATTCTTGTCTGCCATGGGTGTACATTAAAACACATCAGTTATGTTCAGAAATTATCCACATAGCAATAACCACTAAACACAACTTTCATACATTGCTCTCATTTGCATATGTGTCATGGGTTCTGCAGCAGCAGTCATTTTTCTCCTTCTTGGTAGCTGGTGCAGTGCTGTGGTTTTGATTTTTGGGCCTTGGAGCTGCGCTGATAACAGCAGTGTTTTCAGTTACTGCTGGGTAATGTTTTGGTCTGGCCAAGGACTTTCTGAGTCTCATG
>JARCZZ010024391.1:0-25288 GCA_030323915.1 Brotogeris chrysoptera | reverse complement strand
TGTGGTATGGAATAACCTCTTTGGTCAGTTTGGGTCAGGTGTCCTGTCTCTGCTTCCTCCCGGCTTCCCCTCCTCCTTGGCAGAGCATGAGGCTCAGAAAGTCCTTGGTCAGACCAAAACACTACCAAGCAGTAACTGAAAACATTGGTGTTATCAGCACTGTTCCCAGGCCCAAAATCAAAAACACAGCTCTGCACCAGCTACCAAGAAGGAGAAAAATTGCTGCTGCTGCTGAACCCATGACAATGACGTACATTCACCACTCAGTAGATGCTTTGTCTTGGCAGGCAGAGTCTTTTTTTCCTTTGTTGTCAAATTATGTGATAAACTTTTCAGTATACTTTCCATGCAATGGTCATCCCATGGGTCTGACGATTTAGGGACAGTAGCTTTTTTTTTTTTTTCTCATAACAGGCAAAACTATTTGTTTTAACGGAAGACCTCCTCTAGTAACCTTGCTTGTCTGGGAGCAGAGTTCAAATTTGTCATGTACTTTCTGAGAAGAATCTGGAACACTTAGATTGTGGAAATGACAAATGCCTCAAACACTTAAACTCTAAAAATTATATATGGATTTTTTGGTTTTGCTTTTGGTTTGGTTTTGTGTTTTTTGTTGTTATTGTTGTTTAACTGAAATTCAGTGCTAAGTTATTTCATTTGGGCAGAAGTTTAATTCACGGCCAAATTCGACTCCTTCAAAAGTTCCATTCACTTGGCTGCTTTCAGCAGGAAGCTGCAATGAAATGGGGAAGACAATAAATACGAAATTCAAGCAGTTAATTTCCTGGAAATGGTAATGTCTTTTCAGACAATGGAATTTTTGGGCTGCGGTGGAGCTGACAGCATAGCTCTGGCTGCACAATTTCTACCACCCCAAAGGTCGTTTATTAACTTCAATAACTCTAAAATGCCACCTAACTGATGGTGGGTGGATGCAAATGCCTCTGCACTTAACTTTGATATCTGGATTCTGAACTCTGTAAATTGCAACCTGGCTATAAAATGAGGGAAGCTTTAAGTCACAATGTGCATAAAGGAGTTATTGAAAACAACCAAGCGCTGCATCTTGCTTGTGCTAATTGCTTATGTGGGCTAAAGAACTGCTACAAGCTGTGATTATGTCTTTTGTTTCTTAACACAGGAAAGCCCAGAGGAAAGGGGAGATATTGTTCTAGTTTGGTTTAGAAAACAAAAATATTTGTAAGAATAGAACAGAACATTTTTATACATCCTGTGAGTCGCCCCTGTGTGCAGGAAAATTTTGTGTTTAGAGGTTGTGTACTTCGAAAAGAACTACCTGTTTCAGCTAGCAGTTACCTGATCGATAGAACCAGGTGCAAATTTTGAAACAGGTTTTGCAATACATACATGCAAAGTCATGGAAAATTCGTATAGATAAGTAGATAGTGAAAGTCATACTCCCCATTTCAGTCAACCCCCCCCCATAGAACAGAGTAGAAATTAAATAAGTGAAGTTCTACAAAAGTGGCATGGGTTTCTGAACAAATCATAGGAGCATCTACACCATTTAAAGATAATTCAGAGTGTCTGGAATACATAAATTTACCCATGGGCTCAAAGCTCATTGGGCCTTTAGAGAAAATCATCTCACTGACTTCAGTTTTAGTTACTTTATTTTAATGTGAAACACCTCATGTTCAACACCAATAAATTAGTATTTTCTCAGGTTAAAATAATTATAAATCTATTCAACTGTGTTGGCAAGGAATGAGTACAATTAGCTGAGTCCCAGGGGTCCTCAGAAGTAGCATATAAATCTCTGCACATTCTTAAACTGACAGTAGTTTGGCAATCACCACTGAGAGGACTCTAAGGAAAGCCAGAGCCTGCAAATCACTGTACTGCAGGAGCACTGTCAGAAAGCTGAGTATGTTTGCCTGGTCTGAATTGGATTACCCATAAAAAAAATTGGATTGCATAAAACAGTGCCCACATCTGTTGTTACAATATGATTTCATAAGGATATTGATTTGGAGAAGTGTTATTTTGTTAAGGAAAAGGAATCAAGGAGGGCTCTTTAAGCCTAAGTTGCGTTTCTCCAGCGCATTTTTCTGTGCAAGTACTTTGTCACAAATATCCTCATACACAGTGAAATAGTATTTTCCAGTTATGTCTCAGCATCAGGACCTTGCCCATTCCATCCTATAGATACAGCACTTCATCCTGTACCTTGCAAGAGGCTGTCAACCGAGAACTTCTCACACAAGTTTGGAAAGAGAGATTGAGATATAGATGTAACCTCAACCAAGAAAAAGAAAAAAAAAAGAAAAAGAAAATTAGCAATGTTAAGGCTTTTTGCAGGAAAATATTATGTTGTTATTGCTTATGGCGTCCTAATGAAAAAAATGTGTTCTTAAGACATTTCCACAGTCTCTGAGACTAATTAATACCAGTAACCTGACTGAAAACACAGGAATAATGTATGGATTTCCAACTCATGCAAATACTTCTTCCTTGTTTTTAAGTTGCTCAGTATTAGTTTGAGACTGTAACCTACATCCAAAATCAAAGAAAATCAATGACCAAAGAGTGTAACTCATAGCTTGTCTGATGTTTCCTTCTTTTCTGTATGTTTTACTTTTTCTTTTTTTTTATTTCATGGACAATTGAAGACTCCAACTTATTGAAATCAGGAGGTAAAAAGGCCTGGAACCATTAGATAGCTACAGAAAATCAGTTTAGAATTCACAATTGGGGCTCTTCTACAAAAAGTTAAAATAGCAACTGCAGTAACAATAGAACAGGGAGGTTACAGAGCAGTTTATCTCCAATGATCGCGTACTTGAAAGACTACAGTTCTTCACACTCAGTGCACGGTTACTGTGATGTGCTATGCTTGCTTATAACATCCTTTCCAAATAAGGCCCCTCAAATGACTTCTGTGGAGGACTACCTTGCTCTCCAAAGAGCAGACAGCTGCTGAGGTGATGGATGCTGTGCTAATAGGGTGGCAATTTCACATGCATAGTTGTAGGATTTCATAGGTTTTCTAGGGAAAGTGAAGTTTCTTATAAGGTAAGTATGATTTTTGTGTAAGTCTGTCTGTTGATTTTATCTGGAGTGCCTGACATCTTAACAACTCCAACAATCTCAGTAAACACACTTATTTCTGAAAAGCACAGCATGTAGCACAAAGTTAGCAGTATAGGAATTCTCTGCCTGATATTCAGCAACACATTATATTTTTCACCTGTATGTTCTTGCACTGGAACAAATAACCCAGAAAAGTTGTGTAGTTTACATCCTAGGAAGTTTTTCAAGACTTGACTAGATAAAGCACCAAGCAACTTCAGAACTCAGAGCTGGCCCTGCTTTGAGCAGAAGGTTAAAAGGGAGATCTTCTGAGGTCTCTTCCAGTCTCATTTTAAATATGATCCTATGTAAGGTTGCCCACTTTAAATTTTGCAGCAAGTTTTGCTGGTGCTTGTGCAAAGACTGTAAGTAGAAGACAAAATCTTCTAATGTTGACCCTATCAACAGGTCGTCTGACTGTATGTGCAATTTTATTCTGACAGAAAATGGCTGCTAACATGGTCCCTTATTTATGTTTCCAATTGACTGGTTTTGATTGGGTTGGATGGTATAAACTCAAAGCATATTTTGCAATGGATATTTCGTCCGTACAAACATAAACAAACAGTGTACTATGGGCATTCACTAGCTGATTCAAAATATCGTTTGCGTTTTGAGTTGTGCAAATGATCATCTGAGTTGCATGAAACAGCTCCTGGTTCCTCCATTAGATAGCAGGGACCTGAAAAAGAAAGGCTTCCAGGTTGACTTCAAGCTCCTTGTGTTTCTGCCAAAGGAGATGGAGAAATAAACTGGCGATCATCGCAATTAAAAAAACAAACAAAAAAAAACAAACAAAAAACAACAACAAAAAAAACAAAACCAAAAAAAAAACCAAAAAAAACCCAACACAAAACAAAACCAACAACCCTCCATCCCCCTTCCTTTCTGTTTGTCTGAGTAAAGTAGCCCATATGAAATGTGCTGTCTGGAGGATCTCTTCCTCCAATGCAGAAGATACACGTCAGAGCTCTTAGTTACTTACTATGCTGTATGTGCTATATCCTTCTGTCTGTCTGTCTGAGTAAATTAGCCCAGCTGAAATGTACTGTCTGGAGCATCTCTTCCCCCAGTGCAGAAAATACATACATGCCAGAGCTCTTAGCTACTTACTGTGCTCTATAGGCTATATCCTTCTGTCACAATGTGCTTTTCCACAAAAACAGGCTGTATGGTGCTTCAGCTGTGCAGTCACACTTAGATTCAGGAGTTGCTATGCCTACCTTTTCACTTGATCAATTTGACATTTGGTCTTGAGACTTGTGAGCATGAGTCATGAGTTTTCTTAGTTTCAAAACCCTTTCTCATGTCTTGCAAGATCAAGCCATCAACTGGGACTGCTGCTGAGAAGGAAATTATTCTAATAGAAACAATGCTTTAAAACACAGTTTAACATCAACTTCTAGCCTTCTGACAAGCATGCTGATGATGCATCCCTTGTCAAAGTAATAGGATTTTATTCTGACACCAGTTAGGCAGGATGGTGAGGACCCTTTGTGGGAAAAAGAAGTGGGAATGACTGGATATTGGGAGGGGTGACGAGTCAGCTGAGACATCATGGGTGAGTGCTGGAGATGAAAAGTTCTGCACCAAGGGGAATGAAGCAGGGGGTGTGTGTGTGAGAGAAAGGAATCAGAGGTCTTTCTGGATCTCAATAAAAAAAGGCCCAACAACAAATGGTTTAATAAAATAGGGTTTTTTGTTGGTTTTGTTTTGTTTTGTTTTGTTTTTTGTTGTTTGGTTGGGTTTTTTTAATAAGATAGAATACAAAAAGGATTACACATATTGCATGTAATATCTTACGTTCCTTCAGATGCTGGGAACCCAATGCTTGTGCAACATTGATAGATGTGGTTTTCACTACGTGTTGTAGGAAAATCCATCTGGAGTTTGTCTCCCTCACCTCCTCTCTGTCTGCTTTCCTACCTACCCAGAGCAGAACACTGTTGATGTTGGTCAGTGTTATACTTTTCTCAACAGTTCCTCTCAAAAGGGCAGACAATAAGCACAAAATGATTTACAGGAAGTTTCATTTAAACACAGTAAAATATATTTTTAGTGTGAGTGCAGTCAAACACTGTTAAAACTTGTATAGAGGGGCTGTTGAGTCTCCATGTTTGGAGATACTTGAAACCTCTTTGGTTCTATCCAACCTGCACTGATTGAGCCTGCTTTGGGGAGAGGGGTTGAATTGGATCATCTCCAGAGGTCCTACACCCATTCATTAATTCTCTGAACCAGAGTAACAGATGATTTGTTGCTTTTGAACTTTAAGTCATTATTAAGACAAAGTTTCTAGATGGAAACAAGACCTTTTACTACTCCAGCTAGTATGTTATGCAGAACATTAAAAATGAAAAGAATGTAGGATGTGCCTGAACCAAATTATTCAGAAGTTGAGAAATGTAAATTATGTGACGTCCTTAGCAAAATTTTTTTTAACACGTTCATGGAAAGTGATATCGAAAAGTTCCCCTGATATCTTTATGCAATCTTTTTAACACTTTAATCAGCATTACTTTTTAAATCAGGCAGCTATATTAATCACACAGTGAACACAATATCACCTATCTCCCTGTAGTCACAGATATTGATCCAAAAAAAGACATGGTTAAAGATTAAGGTTTATTATTTTCATCTTTACAACTAGCGAACAATGAAATTGTAGTTGCTATTAACTTTGAAGTGGTAGGTTTGAAATATTCCAGTGTCTTTAAGCTACAGAAAAAAAAAATCTTCATAGTAATTTCTATATTCAAAGCACATCTCCAAGCAACTGTGCCTGCAGCTGTGATTACTCAGCAGTTATTTAAAAGAGGCTTCAGGTATCACATGTTGGATCCCTAGATAATTCACTTTCAATGCCCAGTTCTGAAGATTTCTGCTTAAGTATTTTGTCCTTCCTCACATACCAACTTTGTGGCAGAGGCAGAAACAGAAACCAGTTTCCCAAGCTTACATTTATCTTACTTAACCTTCTAAGTCTTTTTTTTTTTTTTTTTTTTTTTTTTTTTTTCAGGCTGTCTCCCTTATTCTCTGCATAACACTCAACTTCATTATCAAATGAGGCAAGAATGCAGGTGTCTCTGCTACAGATCCTTAATTCACACCAGTTTACTGAACGGATGTACCCTGTGTAGTAAAAGACACATATTGTCTTCTGCAACTGTGACCACTGAATAAAAAGATCACCAAAAAGTGCACAGTCTGAGAGCTAAATTATATTTGTGCTAATGACCCTGTTTTTCTGGGCTGCGATAACAGTGGCCCTATTTCCTTCCAGCACAGTGCATGTGTATGGACAAATCCCCTGTGCCTCTCAACATTTAAAACCAGCATGAAAGGGAAAAATCATATAGCAACAAATGGAGTTCATTTCCCTGAAATCAGCAAGGGGTTTTAATCTTCTACTTTCACCTTTTAAGCCAACATATGACTGTAGCTGTAACACTTTTCCATATGAAGCAACCACTAGATGGGGAGAAACTGAGCTCTCTGCTATGAAATTTCAGTGATTTGTTGATCACAGATAAATGGCAAGGCATCACCACCTGAGCAGAGTTGCAGAAGTAGCTACATACAACTTTTTTCATGAACTCAACCTGACTTACACATTTTGGTTCTTCTCTTATCCTTGTCATTTCCTGTGGCTAGTGTTCTTAGACCTGGGCAAATTCCAGTACAGTTTAACATTTGCTACTGAGTGCTCTGAAACTGTCCTTATTTCCACTAAACTGGGAAAATTTTACATGGAGTTCAGGATGGGCAGAACTTCACTGAAATACGTAGAATTCTTTTTCCCTTACTGTTAGACTGATAACGCTGGTCAAACACATTCTATAGGTTTAAATTAACAGTCCTCTAGTGGCTCTCAAGGCTCTCAGGCTGGTCTTCAAGGAGCAATTTTTCCTAGGATGTCAATTAAGTGCTCAATAGAGAGGGAGGAAAGAAAGACAAAAACAAATGTGGAGGAGCTGTGCTAACTCCCATGATGTATCTCTCTGTAAATTCCATTTACACTGAAAGAAAGATTGCTGAAAAAAACATGCCAAAATAACCCCCATGTAAGATGAGGTCCCTAGTAGGCAAATTCTATGTATATTTACAAGAACAACTTGTGATGATAATTAGATTTCCCAGGGTTTTCTGAGGGGGAATAAAAGACTCATTGCACACAGAATGCAAGCAAAAAGACTGCAGTGCTCAGTTGTTCTGTTCTCCTTGCTGTACAGGAGCAGTATTTATTTTAAATCCCACTTGATTTGATCACACTTCCAAACTGAAAATATCTTTATTACTTGCTGCATGCGTGACACAATCACTATTTACAGCTTCAGCTTAAAAGTGTTCCTTTGACTTCACCAGTGAATTACTTATTCTTAACAGTGTTGTCAAAATCTTCAGTCTAAATATATAAACAGGTAATGAATTTTTTTAAGAAGTTTATTTCATCTAAATTGTATTGCCGGCATTTGCTTATTCTTTCAAGAATTCTATGAGCCAAAATCACATCTGAGTAATGAAGTTCTATATTAATTTGTTTAGTTTTAAAATAAAATTACTCAGTCGTTCCTAAAGATTATAGAGAACTGGTGGGCATGTTTCTGACAGAATCAATCTCATAAGAATGAAGCGAGTCCTTGTTAAACTAGCAACAAGACTAGCAGCAGTAGGAAAGTACTATTTGAAAGCTCCAAAGCTGAGTTCCTGTTTGCAGTCAGCAGGAAGAAGATTAGAATAGCTTTATGTTGCTGAGGAAAAACAAGACCCTTCAATAACCAAATAATTTTGACTAGAGGCAGAAAATACAGCTTTTTGGGCGGTTTCGGTTGAAGGTTCCTGAAAGATCATCTAATTCCAACCTCCCTGCCATGGGCAGGGACACCTTCCACTAGATCAGGTTGCTCAAAGCCCGTCCAACCTGTCTTTGAACTCTTCCCAGGGATGAGGCAGCCCCAGCTACTTTGGACAACCTGTTCCAGTGCCTCACCACCCTCACAGTAAAAAACTTATTCCCTATATCTAATTTAAATTTACCCTCTTCTATTTTAAAGCCACTGCTCCTTGTCCTGTCACTACCTGCCCTTGTAAAAAGTCCCTTTCCAGATTTCCTGGAGTCCCCCTTTAGGTACTGGAAGGTTGCTTTAGTGTCTCCCAGGAGCCTTCTTTTCTCCAGGCTGAACAAGCCCAACTCTCTCAGCCTGCCATCATAAGATGATGTGCTCCAGCCCTCTGATCTTCTTCATGGCTCTCTGGACTCGCTCCAAAACACCTATGTCCTTCTTTTTCTGGGGCCGCAGAGCCGAATGCAATATTCCAGGTGGGTTGTCATGAGAGCAGAGTAGAGGGGGAGAATCACTTCCCTTAACCTGCTGATAAGATTTGATATGCTCAAGTTCTATGTTACCTTTTATGGTTGAAAGTTTGCTGTAAATGGTCTCCTATTTGCTACTTTTGAGCTCACTGCCAGTGACCTCCAGGAATGCACTCTAGTTTTTTTGCAATAAGAGCATGTTACAGCCAGCAATAATAATGCTCCATACTGAAGTAATTGCAAGTAAAGGAAGTGTCATCAGTCAAAAGTCTCACAGTCATGAGCTAACCTTGAGCTTTGACATTCCTTTGCAGAGGCCATTCTCCTTCATCCTTTTTTGCTTCAAGGCCCTCATTTGTCTCTTTGCTGAAAGGTCCTTATAAAGGCAAGATCCTTCATTTATACATGGAAAAAAATATAGTGAGAGTGAAGAATAATTTCTGTGGTGAAGATTTTCAGGAGTGTTTAAATGACTCAGGAACCACAACCCTAACTAAAAATGACACAAGGGCCTTTGAAAATACCCACCTATTCTTTCCTTCTTTCTTTCTTTCCTCTGAAAATGGATGAATTTCTGCTGTAGGTTGTATACAGCCAAGAATACTAAGGAGCAGTTCCATCTTTCTTGAAAATGAAGGACACATCTGCTGAAATGTGAAATAATTGAAGTGCATTTCATATTTCATATATATTTCATGTGCATGAAAAATACTAAATTTCATTTAATATGTTACATTTTCCTGCTGAAGTTCTAAATTTGTCTAAACGATCAGTATATAATTGAACAGAAACAGCTTGAAGCAAATATTTCATTACAAGGAATTTTTTCCTCAACTGTGCTCAATAAACCAAAAATTACTCTTAGTTGCTTGTAAAACTGGAACAAATTTGGTCTTTTACACTTCTGTTGTCTTGCAGCTCTAGTACAAACATATATTCCAGGCAACAGTTTCAACTAGCTCTAATTGTCAACTAGCTCATATCTCAAGTTTAAATGCATCACCTCACCAGTCTAAATAAATTTCAAGCATATAAAAATTACTTTGTTACGTTACTATTTTGTCTTATGTTTATAAGTCTATCAGAGGCGTAAGAAAAATAGCAACAGTACCCCCTGAGCAAGCACTTCGAGTGCTGTTGTGTTACATAGTAGTTATAAACAAACACATTCCTTTCCAGAAATTACTTAGAAGAGTAATGCTCTTTCGTGTTACTTTTATTTTTGTTTGTTTTTTTCTGTCTTAGAAAAAAACACAAATCACTTAAATTGCATGGATTTTAAAAAATATCTGTATAGAACCTCTGAGGAAAAAAGGTTTCACTTCCATCTCTGGTAACAAAATACATATCATCACATTCCTATTATAAAATCCTGAATCACAGAAATCAACATGGAAGACAAATGTTACCATCTCTGCTACAAGGTAGCGCTTCTTGAACTGATATTCCAGAGCAGTAAAAGTAACAGCACAGGAGGACAGTTTATATTCCATATAAACAGGGATATTTTTATCAGTTAATTCTCATATTAAATATTGAAATAGATGCTAGAAAGTATTGACATAAATAGTCTTATGGGAAAAAGTGATTTCCCTCCGTTATACAAAGTACGAAGAGAATAACCCATGTGTTTAAATAAGATGAATTTTGAATAATTTTCAGGTTTGTTTAAGGAAAGCTTTTTTTTCAGTCTTACATTAATTGCACTGTTAGTAGTATGAATCCCTTTTGATAATATTTAACTTTATACAAATCTCAATAATTTCAGTTCCATATCTTGGCTTTTATGATTCCTTTTTTTGTTTAAAGAAAGCTTTTCTCAGTCTTATATTAATTGTACTGTCAGCAGTATGAAGCCCTTTTGGTTATATTTAACAATATTTATGTAATTCTCAATAAATTTAGTTCCATATAGAATCATAGAATAGTTAGGGTTGGAAAGGATCTTGAGATCATCTAGCTCCAACCCCCCTGCCATGGGAAAAGACACCTCCCACTAAACTGTGCCACCCAAGGCTCTGTCCAACCCAGGCTTGAACACTGCCAAGGATGGAGTATTCACAACTTCCCTGGGAAACCCATTCCAGTGCCTCACCACCCGCACAGCAAATAATTTCTTCCTCATAGCCAATCTAAACTTCCCCTGTTCAAGTTTTAACCCTTTACCCCTTGTCCTATCACTACAGTCCCTTATGAAGAGTTCCTCCCCAGCATCCTTACAGGCCCCCTTCAGATACTGGAAGGCTGCTATGAAGTCTTCACTCAGCCTTCTCTTATCCAGGCTGAACAGCCCCAACTTTCTCAGCCTATCTTAGCTTTTATCATTCCTTTCTCTTCAAACTATCAGTTAAGCTATATTAGTCAAGTGTTTCAATTACTTCTGGGATCTGTTGCTTATGGTAAGTATATTGGCATAAAAGGGGATCTGTCTTCTGTTTCTAATCTCATTTACACCTATTTGCTCTTCCCACCCATTTCCTTTCCATTCTCTCTAATACAGATGATTTTCACTTTCATTTCAAAGGGAGGGGGAAAAGGGCAGATCTTGAAAGCAAGGTTGGAAATCAGCTAGCAGATATTTTCACAGGATTTTCTTCCAGCTTCTGGGAACACTCTTCTCTAGCTAACAGGCAGTAAGGATTGTTTCATAAGACAGGTTTATGAAAATAAACCAGACAAAAATTCATTAAGGTCCTGTGAGGACATCATGATAAAGGAAATTTTCATATAATTTGTCTTTCACAAGATGATCAATTGTGTAAAAGGCTGCCAACAACTCAAGGAAATAAGGTGCCTCTTCACTGAGAACAGGAGAAATACAAGTGGGTTATACTACTGAAGCGTGGGACATTTAGGACACCCCCCAGGATACTGAAGTTAAATTGCTGAAATTTTCTTCAATGAAGGTTTTCTGTACTTTCTCTTTTTTTTTTTTTAGTTGTTATTTATTTCAGAAGACACTTTCCAAGTCAGTTTGTCAGTAAAAGCAGAGTGTTCCTGCTTTCGTGAAATGAGTAGGGGACTGAGTGGATGGATGTCATCAGCTGTTTTTTAACTGGTCATGTTAGAAATGCCAATATGAGGTTTTGCAAAAGAAACTCAAATGTTTCTTCCATGCAATGAACACAACTAGAAGTCTATTGAAGTGTAATATATAGTTGTATTACACCTAAAAATCCCACCTATTACAATTCTAGCCTGTCTAATGTAAACAGAACCTTAAATACTACCAGTTTTGTCATCACAGCAGTGCTGTGGAAAAGTCCAGTGACAACAAGGGAGGCAGGGGAAATAACCTCATAAACTCACTTTAAAATAATCATGTTGAGACATAAAAAGATACTCAAAATGTATCTCTGAAGAAGAGACAACAGAAAATTTGAGATTAAACTTCATGCTCTTTGTGCTTCCAGAGTTCATTGCAGCAGCATGAGATCAGTGCCAGCACAAGTGGGAGCAGTGCAGCTCCTGCAGTGTGATATGCCAACCAGGATGCCACAGGCCACCCCTCAGCACAGATTATCTGGCCAAGGAGCACACCACGTAGGCACTTACCCATTACTGGGTATTCACCAGCAAGCTAACTTGGATCCCCTTTCATCACTGTGAATGTTGTTTTCTCATGTCCTCAGTTTCACAGTAAGTCAAAAGAAAATAGTGCTCTGTGCTCTGGCTCTGCACAGGCAGCTACTACAGGTTTAGAAGTCTGCATTAATTCATGAGCCTCCTAATTAAATACAAAAGAGTAAAAAACCCCAGTCACCATTAGATGTAGTACAAAAAGAGATCTAATCAAGTATTAAATGGAAAAACTATAAGGTATGCAACTGTGTAGGCAGAGCAGAACGAGATATAGAGTCTTTGACCTCTGCATTTCTGCTGAAAATCTGTGTGCGGTTTTATAGTCAGTTATAAAAAGTATCATGCCATTTGACACATTTCTCTATGCCGTACTTCTAAAGGAAATCTATTCATGGATATATTTATGCACAGTCTATATGCCTTGACACTTCAAATCAAAACACCAGACAAATCTAATGATTTTATTTCTAGTGATTTAAAAAAGTGTAAGTCCTGCCTGGCTATTCTCTATCATCTTTCCACTGGCAAATCTCTCAGGAGTCATTTCTAAACCACAGTCTTCAAACCTGGATGGAGTTTCCAACCTGATGTGTCAGCTTCTTGCCCTAAGACCAATTTCTTTTTGGTGATTCCCCTAGCACTGTCCATCCAACCTTGATTCATTGTTCTTCAGGCTTTTTGCTGTTTTTATTTCCCCTGAGGGCATGTGTTTTTAAAAAGCAAAAATAAATCCAGTAGCTAACAGTCATGGTATCCATACTACAACACAAAAGATACATGTGTCACTTCTGTAGACTCAAATAACCTTAAATTGATTTGCTCTTTTGTCCATAACAGAACAGCTGTGTAGTTCTGCACAGCTGAAATCCATCTAAAATTGTATACAGAGCCAATTTTACAGGGCAGTCATCCAATGTGCGAGTGTGAGGCCTCCACACGTTAATTTCTTTCTTCCTCCTAGACGTAACATTGTCTTTGAGACCATCTCCATATTTAGGTGGCTGCATCCAGGATGCAGCACTCAGTAGCAGTCACAGTCCAAAGTTAGCCCATGTACACATACAGGTTTTGGTTACAGTATCAGCTAAACCAGCTGAATACTTTTTGATGAAAACTGAATTTCAAATATTAACCTCCTTTTTACATCAAAGAATTGTTACCATGCTCTATACATTCAAAATTAGGAAAATCAAGACAAAGGGGAAAAAAGATTTGCTTGTTGCAGTGTGTGGACAGTCCCTGTGAAGAACTGCGACAAATCACCTAAATTAGCATATTTACTAAAATGATTTTCTGCTGTAACTTTAATTCTACACATCTAAATTCCTTTTCCTACATTTTTTCTGCTCCTACTAACACCATGGAGACCACACTGAGAGGCATACTCATTGTATATAAAAAGAAGCCTGAAGAAAGTGGAAAATAAACTGAAAGTGAACAGAAAAGTACAGAAGTTAAAATACTTGTATATTTAAATATACTTGGAGATTTGGAAGACAGAAATGCAGTACAAACTTCAAAATATCTAAGTTCTATCTTTAGTCTTACATTTTACAGAAAAGTGGAAAAAAATGAGTAGGTAGCCCCAAAGCATTCAATGAATATCCACTGTGTCCCAGAAAAGCCCATAGCAAATATGAAACCAATAACAAAGAACAATAGCAGCAGCCATGAGAACAGCATGAAAAAAGATTACCATCAGCATCTTTTTTGCCTGCAATACTGGGAATTTGTCAGAAACGATTTTCAGATAGATGATACTCTGCTCTACTGTAGAAAAGCAGAAAACAAACATCCTCCCTCCAGAAGTATCTCTACTCATCAAGACAAAATTTCTTCTAGACTTAAATCATGACCATACATGGAGGACAGACCAGGTGAGCTTCCAAAAGCATTAGCACCCATAAATCGCAGAGGTATTCGAACAAAAGTCCATTCCCAGCTGAAGCCATCCTTCAGTGTCTCTATCTGGCATTGATCCAGAAACAAAACCAAAGAAAGACATGAGTTTAACCCATCAACGGAATGTAGGAAACACACATAAGTGGATACTACTTCATCTGTATGCTCAGCATAGCAGACACCAAACTCAACCAAGAAAAGTGCTCCCCTTCTCTAACGAGTTACAGTATTGATGTTCAGTACCAGACAGTGTTGCACAGACATTCTGAAGCTGCAGAGAAAAACAGATACCTGGTATGGCTGGCCTCCAAACCAGTTTGCTCTGAAGGTGTGCTACTAACCACAAAAGCTGTGCTGTGCTCTTATAGTTCTTCCATGCTTACAGACTAAACCCATTAAAACTAGTACTAGCTGTTTCCACGCATTCCTGCAACATTCAAAACCTGTTCACACAGCCCAAAGCACAAAGCTCCTACTTGTCTCCCTTCAGTTCTGTCACAGCTCTTTTCCAAAAGGAAAAACCGAACACATTACTCTGAAATGAACAGCTGAAACTTTTACCAGATGAGGACAACACAGAAGGGATAAGTAAATGCTTAAGAAGCAGAAATATTTTTCTTTTTTCATAAAAATGTTCCTAGTGTTAATTATTGGAAAAACACATCTCATCAAATCATGCTCTAACTCCTGACAAAACACTAGTCAATCTATTGCCTTCAAGCTAACTTTAGTGGGTTGCTCTCAGCAGCTGCCTCAACCCATTCCTTCTATTGCCACCATGCTTTCCCAATTCTATTTTCTTCACAGAAATCTTTTATCCATTTGAAATGGGGTTTCTCTTGTTACAGGTTATTTTGTGGTACAAATACTGTTGTGGCAGTAGCTGTGACAAAGGATGTTCTTTGGGTTTGAGAACCCACGGACCACTGCAGAGCTGAGCAGTCAGGGCTCAACTGTGCACTACTGAGCTGCTGGTAAATTCCTAGTGCAGCTGGGCTGCAGAGTTGTAGTGCTAGAAAGCATCTCCAGAAGTCACCCAGACCATCCAATCTGCATACTAACAGCTGTTCTACCAATTTTGTCTTGAAATCCTCCAGTGACAGGGTTTCTACAAGTGCTTACGTGATGTTTCCTAGTGCTTTGCTGTCCTTTGAGGAAGGGTTGGTTTTTTTTTTCCTTTTCTAAATCTCTGAACTCATCTTTTTTTTTTATTATAGCTCAGACACATTCATTTTTGCCTTTTCTACCACAAAAAGGGAAATATATTACTTTTTTTCTGTAGCTCTTAACATATCAAAAAATTGATCTTCCTTCTTCAACTTCCTTTCTTTAAGCTACTCCCTTTATCCAGTATTTAGTTTTCCCTAGTTTTCTAGGCCACAAAAGATTCTCATTGCTCGCACCTGGCTTCAGTTCAGGTGAATTCTTGAGTTTCAAGCCAGAAGAGACTTATCCTTCCTGAAATACAGTCTCTTGGACTGAACTTAGGAGCTGAGGAAGCTTTATCAATGTTATGAAGTAATGATGTTTGACAGTGTAGAACCTACCCAAAGAGAAAATTTGCACCCTCATCTGAAATCCTTTATATTACAAAACAAAACAAAACAAAAATCATCTGGAATTATTGTTCTCACAATGATATAATTACAATTACAAATTTAGAAATAAAATTGAATTATTAGAAATTACAAAAATATAGGTAAACTAAAAATTAGAAATTTCTAGACAAATTATTCCTGATGTCTAAAGCTCAGGAGGATGGGGTTTTGTCCTTTTTTGTTCATTTGTTTTCTCCAGTTATTTTGCAGTTGTATTCTGAAAAATCCTGCTAATTAATTTACTATATATAATATCTTTAAGACAAAGTTCCAGTGTTACAAGTCACTACTGTTAACCAAAACACATTTCCCTTTACTCATACTTGGTTTTAATCAAAATTTCTGTTCACATAAATGTCCACAGGACAATTTATGAATAATTGAATAAAGAAGGAGGGCATAGAATTTTTTTTAATGCAAATTATATTCATAATCCTTAGATAAAACCAACTAATTGTTAAAGGTCATGAGAATGAATATGACCTGAATATATTAGATTAGAGACCTCAGCAGTAAAATTATCAGATTAAAATTGCATTTGCACTCTTAAACAGACATGTTAATAAATACACAAAAAATAACTAATTAAAACCAGGAGCAGCTGTCAAGTCTGCAACATTTTTTGGCTCATTTTTTTTATTTTTTCATCTCATCCTGAAGAAAAACAAAGAACAAGTCATATTTTACTGTGTGTTTCTGAACACAACTGTTAACAGGAAAACTAGCTACAGAATAATGTGAACCGGAATTCACAATGACAGGTACACAATTAGTTACTTTTGTTGAGTTTTTTCTTTTGTTTTATCAGAAACAACAAAAGTTGAAGGAAGTCTGATTTGGGTAAATTGAATAAATCAAAGCTTTCACATAAACTAGTAAGTTTCTTACCTGTTTGATTAGTTTCTTCCCCAAGGACATCTTAAAATTGTCTCTTAAATCTAGACTAAGACATTCAATGCAACTTGATTGAGGCAGTTTAAATTCCTGTCACTACAGGACAGTGCCCGAGATGTTACAAAGACAGGGACATCTGCTGCAGTATGTAGCAGGTGTAGCAGAGTACAACCCACATATCACACGGTGGTTTCATGTTGCTTAATAATACTACCATGTTTTAATCCTTTTAAATTGAAGTTACACATTGAAGGGCATTCAACAGTATATATGTCTTTCACTCAACTCTCACAAGTTGGTCCATCTTTATTGGTCACTGGCAGGGAGGTTTTCCTACTGTTCACCTGTAAGTGTGTATAACCTGTATATAGCAGTAGACAAAAAGGTAAGTACTGTCTTTGGATAGCTGAATTTGGGTCTGTAGCCATAAAATACATCTCTGAGCCCTTATGTTTACCAGAACACCTTTTTAGGAATTAGTTAAAATGGATTTTTTTCCCCTTTATAATGGACATTGTCCTTCAATAACTAGAAATAGCTCACACTCTATTATTAGTAGTTTGTTAGATCCTGAATATTTGTTCAGAAAGGGCTAAGAGGGAACCTGACCATACTGTAAGCAGAAATAATTTGTCTAGCCACTGCTTGTATATCGCACTGATAGACTGTACACTGTTTTTTTCAACATCATGTATGTTGTATGTAGCTATGAATAAGAAATAAGGAATGCAACGGTAGAGTTGGAGAACATATTTTTCCTCTAAGTAACAATAGCATTTGCTGTGATGTAATGATCAGAAGTTTTTCTGTTATTTATTTTTCTGTGTGAAATTACAAAAGGTTTATGTTAATACCTAAGCAAAGTGCAGAACTGAGGGAGGAGATATACTGTGAAAGCATGGCTCTACGTCTTACAGGTAGTGTTTTGGAGGAAATGTTTCAGGAAAGAAAGAAATTACTGTGATGAGATGCAGTCCTGCTTGAATCTCCAAATATGACTTGGTGTGTCCTTGGAAGGACATATCATACCTGAGTGCATGTTAAGATGGCATGTTGCCTCAGTGCAGCTGCCTTGGACAAGTGCTAAGGATGAAATTTTTCCCAGTTGAAGAAAACTTCTGGAAAACTCTCCTCTCTGTCCCTGACATACTTTCAATATTCCTCTCTGTCCCTGACATACTTTCAGTATTCAGAAATAGGTGGATTGACAATGTGTAGTTTAAGTTGCTTTTAGCTCCTGAAATAATCAAATTTGTTAAGGAATAAGCAAGACATCTTGTTATGAAATAGCAGGTAGGCTGAGTTTCAACTGAGATCCTTTGTAGCAACTTCTAAATTAGTGACTGATTTTATTACATAGCCGAAAGATTATGAAAACAATAAATATTTAAGTTATGCAGGTATACAAGTTTTAAAATCTCAATAGCAGCATAGAAACCAGTATACAAAAATATTTTGCCATACTAGGAGACCTGTGACTTCTATGAAACATAAATTTAAATTTCACACTGTTTCCTAGACAAAAGAATGCTTTGCTACCTAAATAATAGAAGTGTCACAGATAAGACGACAAAAGTAAATGAGGATACAAATAAATAAATACTTTAAACAGGTTCTTGGATAGGTCCTTTACTATTACTGATAGAAACAATTCCCTTATGAGTATGTAACTTTTTTATCACTCTTTTTACTTCCTTGGCTTTACCCATGATAGTTTCTAAATTGTATGTAAGGCTGGTTGCACAAAAGTGCATATCCAGTGCAAGCTCTGTTACATCCTGTCTTAAAGAAAAAAGGACAAGCTTTGGTAAAATATACATTACACTGAAGAACTCTCTGTGTTAGTAATTGTCTGATCTAGAGCCTTTTGTAAATTAAAAGCACAACTTTCAGTTAGGGGTGGCACAAAGATACTTCTCACCAAAATAGAGACAGAAAGGACCATGATTTCACAGGTACCTATTTCCTGCACAAATCAGTTAGCAAGTGAAGCTGGAAAGGGACTTCTCACAAGGGCATGTAGTGATAGGGCAAGGGGGCAATCACTTTTAAACAGAAGAAGGTTAATTTAGATTAGATAGTAAGAAGAAATTGTTTCCTGTGTGGGTGGTGAAACACTGGAACAGGTTGTCCAGGGGAAGTTGTGGTTGCCTTATCCTTGGTCATGTTCAAGGCCATGTTGGAAGGGGCTTTAAGCAACCTTGTCTAGCAGAAGGTGTCCCTGCCCATGGCAGGGGAACTGGAACCAGATGATCTTTAAGGTCCCTTACAACCCAAACCATTCTATGATTCTGTACTTGGAAGATAAAATACCTTAAGAAACTTCTGTAGGCACCATGAAGAGGCAGCTACTGGGGAAGATGAAGTCAAGAGAGTATCTTTCTGAATGAATGTGGATGTCTAAATGGATACAGAGAAGTCTTCAGTTTAGAAAGAGGTCCTTAGATACATATAGAAAAGAAAGTGTATTTGCACTAAGAAAGCCCTGAATAATTTATTCTAGCCTTTGACTTTCTTAATTTGTTTAAGGGTGTACATAGCTCCACAGAAAGAGAAAGACAGAGCACATCCACAGTTCTCTTTGTAAAAATGACACCCACAAGGCTTTCATTCATAGTACTCTCTCAAGAGGAATGCCAACAGCATCCCTAAACTTGCCCAATAATCATATCTACTGGAATCCTTTATTGCTATTCTGGCTCAAAGTACTATCTATTTTGGTAAAAACAGAACCAAACATAACAATATTCTCATTCACTGGATGATAAATAGTCTATGAGATGGAGCAAAAAAACCCAACCCAACCAACCAAAAACAACCCACAACTGTTTTGAGCAAAATGTCTGAAAAGTTACTGTCAGAAAAGTACTCATTACTGTGTTGACCTTTAAAAAATGGTTTACAGCTATTGCTTGCTAACAAAAAGACAAAGTCCTGGCTTAGGTATCTCCCTCTGAAGTTAAAGGCAGCTGTAGCACCTTGTAGTGTGAGTTTGTTTATTTGTTTAATATGAACAATCAACTAAGGAATTTTTAGTCTAAAATATTTTTTCAGTTGTTCAGCTTTTATTTTGAAACTTTTCCAGCATTAACTTCCTGCTCACTACAGTCCAGTTACACAACTTAGTAATTGGTATGCTTGCTGTAAATCACTGAAATACTTTCCTATCACTATCAGTGAAGGAACTAAGGGAAATAAAGATGCGCACATATGTGAGTAATGCCAACAGCAGTGTTTCATCTGGCACTTTATCCCAGTATCTCCTCTTCTGACATTGCACATTTAAAATCTCTTTATTGCACCTGAAAGATCTCACTTTATTTAAGAAAACCTCACTGTCATGCCTTGTTAAAAGAAAGAAATACCTATACTTTTTATCTTAACTTTTAGGACACCCTTCCACACGTGCAATATTTATAATTTTAGCTCATATCTTTTATTTGTGTGAGGATTTACCTCAGAAGTTGTTAATTATACTTCAATAGCTTCACAGAAGAACAAAGTTAGGACCATTTCCTTGAACCGTTTGTTTCTAGAGATCAAAACTTCAGACAAGTTATAGAAAAATGATGGAGAAAAGTGAAATTGAAGTTAGTAGTACAATACTGTAGTATACTGACCTTCAGCATATAAGAGACATGTATCTTTCCATTCTCTGCTACAAATCAGTTATACCTGAAAAAAATGCCAACCCTGAAGTTTTCAAACTTGTGTTGCTCAGCATCTTCTGATTCTGAAAAGACATGGGTGAAATAAATCTGCATTAGTTTCAATGATCCGTTTTTACTGAAATTGATATTTTAGCACAGTGGATATGTTACTTCTTGTTAAAGTATCTTACCTCCATGTAACAGCATTTGATGTGAAAAGCTGTGGTTTTTTTTCTTTTCAGAGAAAAGAAGGGGATTTTTCCTTCTCTTTCTTTTTTTCTTTTTTACCTTCACCATAAGCAGAATTTATTTAAAAAAATGCTGATTTGTCTATCAATAACAAACAAGTACTCTGAAATCACTCCAATTTAGAAAGAAATTTTTTAAAAAATTATGCTTCCTATACCTATGTGTCATGGTTCTGCATTGTGTAAAATCTCTTTTCTCCTAAAGCTAAACAAGTACCACTCAAGCTGTCTTCATTCTGTACAACACCACAGCTGTTCTTCAATGGACACATACTATGAATAAGCTGGAAACAACCAGAGCGGCAGTGAAGTAGACATCAAGCATTACCAAGGCCACAAGATAAACTGCTCCATCAAGAAAGGTGGGACAAGGTGAGCATTCATCATTTTCATCAGAGTAGAAGATACATTAAGAATTAACAGTTCATTTCTATTTCACGGATGTTGATGGGACCAGGAAAACATTATCAGAGAAAAGGACAACAAAAGCCACTGCTTTTTTTCTTCACCAAATGTGTTACAAAAGGAAACTTACCTACATGTAAAAAAGGACTTAAGGGGCAGTGATCTCTCCACCCACCCAGTCACTGAAAAAATGGGATGAAAAAAGCAGCAGAAACAGAGATAGAGATTGAATTAGTGAGACTGCCAAGTGTAATTACTGAGTATAATTAGTTCTTCAGCCGTTTATTCTTTCTTCAGTTGTAAAGGAAAAATGGGAGGCCTTTCAGGGATGTGGAGAAACATTCTCTTACAGCTGCTTAGCACATGGTAAAGCAAGCACTACATAAACTTTGTGTAACCTTCCCACAGCCCTTCTTCCTCCCCTCCTACCTTTCACTGGAACTGCCCTGATGATCCCTAACTACAACTCACGATCAATGCTGCAGAATACACAAGGCACTTATGTATTTCATGATTTAATGGAAATGGTATTGAATTGTTAGGAAGGAGTATTTTTCCCCTTCTGCCAATGCTTTTGCTCCTTCCCAAATGACTCTTGTAGTGCTCCAAACATTTATAACAAAAATTGCAGGATAGTTTGGATGCTTTGGATATTATTTCAGTGCTACTGTTCAGTCCTTAGAAACATTAGGCAGCTGAAGTTAAATTATTTTTTTTCAATGGAAAAGTGTGGTCCAGCTCTAGCAGTCTCCAGGTAATTCCATAAAAGAATATAACATCTTTTAAAATATAAAAGCATTTAGAAATCTGGAAGCAGAAATACATTCTGAAGCATGTTTCTTTTCACACTCCTACAGCCTGTGACAACCCAGCTGCAAGTTTTTCCTTTTTCCGTTGAAGCTTTAAAGAAAATGAAATACATGTGAAAGTCACTATTTATTCTATTGTCCCCTCATTGTAAATGGGTTTATTTGTTTCTGCTTTTACTGCTAGGAAACTGCCAGTCTCAGCAGCAGAGACAGTAAACCACTCATATTTTCCCTACTATTCTGTAAGATTTTTAACAGATGGGCAAGAAGGTAATGAAGCTCCTGATTCATACCTACAATAGATTGAGGAAGTGATACAAAACCACAATCCTCACGTACTCATTAATATCTCCTTCAGGACACACATCAATGGAAAGCAACAGAGAACTGAGAGACAAGAATGGCGGCAAAGAAAAAAGATTCACTGCCTAGGAAAAGGAGGCTCCTATCTGTCTTTGGTTCAGTACCATCCACACCTCCCCCAGCAAGCTCTGACTGCAAATCAGCCCCACCTGCCTATTTTTCCAGTAAGGTTAAATCCAGTTAGTATTACTGCCAACACTTCTCCCTTCCGGAGCAATAAGTGGCAGTCACTTAACATAGACATTCATTTCTGGGGGAGGTGTTTTCCTAGTGAAGTCTTCCCTCCTCTTTCTTTATGTTCCTGAAGGGCTATTCTCCATATATGTGCATAGGTATGCTGAGAAGCTGTTCCTGTTTGTGCCTCAGAGGTGCAAGCTAGACCTTATTAAGGAGATGGACTTTTTAAATACCACTTTTTTTTCTGTTTCTGGTGGCATTATGGAAAAATTTCTCTCTTGAAGATGCATTAAATAATAGGAGGAAAAAAAAATCAAACAAACCCTTTCACCATTCTTGATTCAATTGGGGTTTTCTTCTCCCAACTACAAGGAAGAATTGGTGTGAAAAAAAATCAAAACTTGAAATATAACTCTAACAGGGAGAAGCCTACATGTAAGTAGGGTCAAACAGGAACAAAAATGGAGACCTTCATCTCTTCTGTCACTGCTGCCGTAATAATCTAGGAAAAGGAAAGAGAGTCTTGAAGGGGTAGCAGCAACATAAAGTTGCAGCAACATAAAGTATTGAAGGGCTAAAAAGGTATTGTGGGTATATTTGTATGCACGTGCCTCCAGGGCCCCAAGTGCCTTGACATGGCATACCTGATAGCAGTTGTTACAAGAGGTTAATATTTTGCTTTCATTTACATATTATTATGCATATTGTAATAGATATTATAAATATTGAAATTAGCATTTGATTTAGTGCCCTTTCGGCCTTTGAACTCCTTAATACATAAAAATGTATACATGAACTGCTTAATGTGAGAATCCCCAGGATGACTGCCAGAGATTCTCCAATAATGAAAATGGTTGAGTTTATAGCTCTGCCATTTAGAAATCCAGCAAAAATATATAGAACGAAAAGTAAGTACATAGAAAAGCACAGGACAGCTCCTGTTGTGAGTCTCCTAACGACATCAGATGCTGGAAAGTGCAGCAACACTGAGATAAAGAGAACCTAGAAGCGTTAGATTTAACAAAAAATGATGGCAAATATCTAATAAGTATGGTTTCCATTTCCATAGCAACTTCCATTAAAGAAATGGAAAGCGTTTCAAAACATCAGTCAATTTACCCTCAACAGTGCTGTGTGGCAGGTAAAATACATATTAGAAAAAAATAAAGGTGCTTCCTGGGGATTGCAGGATTTATTTTAGGAGTCTTTTTTGCTATCTATGCACTTTTTCATTAACATTCGGACTTCCAGTCTGTCTTTTTCATGTTCTCTCACGTGGACTGTGACATAAGAGGAGCAATCAGAGACATTCAGGTAAAGCAGAAAGATCATAGAAAGTAATGAATTTAGCTATTACTGAACACCAGATCAACTTAGCATAGTCTAAACAGTTTTACCTAGTGTAAGTCATTGCTGCAAAGCACTATCTACAATGGCAGATGTCAGAACACCACTGGCTTTTAACGATGGCCCCTTTCATTAAGCATTTTGCTGGTGCACCTGTGCAAAAGGCATATTTGGCTATCTAGATTAGACAGGTACAACATGCATCCTACAATGCCTAGTGGGTAGGCACCATGGTACAATGTGCTGGTTTTGGCTAAGATAGAGTTAATTTTCTTCATAGTAGTTAGTATGGGGCTGTGTTTTGGCTTCATGCTGAAAACAACGTTGATTACACAATGATGCTCCAGTTATTGCTGAGCAGAGCTTACACAGAGCCATGGCCTTTTCTGCTCCTTACCCCACCTCACCAGCAAGCAGCCTGAGGATGCACAAGAAGCTGGGAGGGGACACAGCCAGGAGAGCTCACCCCAGCTGACCCAAGGGATATCCCACACCATACAGTGTCATGCTCAGCATACAAAGCTAGGGAATAAGAAGGAATGGGGGGAGACGTTTAGAGTGATGGTGTTTGTCATCCTAAGTAGCCATTACACGTGATGGAGCCCTGCTTTCCTGGAGATGGCTGAACACCTGCCTGCCAGTGGGATGTAGTAAATTAATTCCTTGTTTTGTTTTGCTTGCATGTGTTTCTTTTGTTTTACTTACAAAACTGTTTGTATTTTAACCTGTGAGCTTTCTTACTTTTTACTCTTCTAATTCTCTCTCCCATGCAACTGCAGGTGTGTCATGGTTCAATCAGGGGAAAGTGAGCAAGTGGCTGTGTTATGCATAGTTGCTGACTGGGGTTAAAAAACACAACACCCACTATAAGGTACTTTGTGCTTGCAAATTATGGGTGGCTTTTTTATTTTAAAATAACTTCACAGAGTCAATATGCCTGAAAATGAAAGAGAAACCAAGCAGATTTTAAATTAGTATGAGTGATACACTTGTCCCCAACAAGAGAAAAGAGAGTCAGACTGGTTCCTCTTGCACTTGAATTTTAGGTGTTGGGGACTTAAAGCCTAAAAATGTCGGGTTTATGTTCTGTAGTTTACACAGACAGAAACTTGAATGGTCATCTCTTGACAGAGTTATGCTAACTCATTATATTTTTTTTATCGTACAGATGGCTCTGCTGGCTGGAATGAAAATGAAAATGACAGGCAGGATTTTGGCCTCTAGAGAGAGATCTTATTTTAAAGCTAGATGTTGCATGATTTCCACCTAGGACAAGATTGAAGTTGGTCATGACCAATAAATTACCTCACTTACACTTTCTGGATATGTTTCTTAGCTATAGAGAAGGTGAAGGTTCTGATTAGGCTAAGGGAGTCTAAAGAATAAGAACTTTTCCTTCCTGTGTGTTGAGTGACTAAGTTTTTGAAGAATATCAAGGCCATTTTGTCCAGTACATCATATCCACTTTTCCAGAACTCAGTCTTTTAGCTGCAATCAAACTGGCAACTAAGGGTAGCATCTGGGAATGAGTTCAAGACAACTATGTCTCTTGTGAGCATTATTTGGTGTGGAAGCGTTTCTTGCTGAAAACTGACATGTGAGCAATCCAGGCAGCTACTTGGCATTTGTATAGTAGTGAGCCAAAGGCTTTGAGGCCTTGCTTGAATGTTACTAAAGGATGTGTAGAGGTTACTATGGGACGCGTACGTGCAGAAAATTTCGAGAATGTTGGCACAGAAGGCGGTTGAGAGGGATGCGTATGAAGGAACCGATAACTATGTCCTTGAAACCATCCGCTGTTGTAACCATAATGTTTGAATCGCTTATTATTAAAATAACCAATGGTTGAATTATTGCTAACACTAAGCTAAAAGATGTATCCAATTAGATATTGCTGAATGCTCCA
>JARCZZ010024390.1:0-48618 GCA_030323915.1 Brotogeris chrysoptera | reverse complement strand
AGCCTGGAGAAGAGAAGGCTGCGTGGAGACCTCATAGCAGCCTTCCAGTATCTGAAGGGGGCCTACAAGGAGGCTGGAGAGGGACTCTTCATTAGGGACTGTAGTGATAGGACAATTACCCAGGTAATGGGTTCAAACTTAAACAGGGGAAGGTCAGACTGGATATTAGGAAGAAGTTCTTTACTGGGAGGATGGTGAGACACTGGAACATGATGCCCAAGGAAGCTGTGAATGCTCCATCCCTGATGGTGTTCAAGACCAGGTTGGATGGAATGTTGGGCAACATGGTCTAGTGTAAGGCTATGGCAGGGGAGTTTGAACTTGATGATCTTAAGGTCCTTTCCAACCCTAACTGTTCTATGATTCTAAATCCCAAAGGCAAGTAACCCAGCTGATTTTGCCATTCTTAGTTATAGAAATCACTTGGAAACAAGCATGCAGTTTAAGCAATCTTTCATGAACTGTGAAGGAAAGGAAGGTACACATTTCCTAGTCTCAGGATTTTTTTGCAAATTTCCTTTAGCTATGTCCTTAATTGAACAGCCTCCAGGAATTTCTTAGAAATTAGTAGAAAATAAATTAAACAGACAGGTGTCCTTAAGTGCTTGTAATACTTTGC
Organism: Brotogeris chrysoptera; assembly: GCA_030323915.1. NCBI lineage: Eukaryota > Metazoa > Chordata > Aves > Psittaciformes > Psittacidae > Brotogeris > Brotogeris chrysoptera. Next base: position 47,999 of record JARCZZ010024390.1, on the reverse strand, counting down.
AAACAATGAACTTTATGTATCACACCCTGCAGCTCTTCTGATGTTTTTCCAAACCACAAGAATTAACACCAATTTAACTACAAGAAATCCCTACTTCAGTCTGAAAATATCTTGACATTTTCTTCATTTGATGACTGATCACATAAAAAAAAAAAAAAATGCAAGTCTTTTGCTGTCTCCAGCATATCTTTAACTGATTATAACCCAACTTGCTTGTAAATTCCCTATGACATTTCAACTCAGTATTTTCTATATGATCTGGAACTTGACACCTGAGCATACTTCTATTAGACTTCCCTATTGGCTGCAGATCCAATTCAATACAAGATGATTATAAGATGTTGCTCAACCTAGTCAATCTTTTGCTAAGAATCTTCTAGGTTTATTTTTTTTTTTTACACTGCCTGCTTATTCATCAGGTACAAAGGTTGAACAAAAACAAAGTCTTGTCAGTGCATTGAAAAATCTGCTTTTGTGTACATTTGCTGCTCCAACAAGCAACAGAAAGGTAAGACATTTGTCACATCTTTTTCAAAATGTAGGCAAAGATTAGTATAACTCTATTGTTGGAGTGGAAAAAAGTACACCTTGGAATACGTTAAAAGTTCAGGAATTACTATGAACCTTGGACATGACAAGTTGCTGAGTAAATTGTATTTCAGTAGAAAGTCAGGGAATAGACCGTGTCTTCTCTGGAAAACAGACTAGCTGATGACATAAACTCCACTACCTCCCAGAATCTGTCTTTTTGTTTACAAATGCAGTAAAACTAATAGGAATTACATTATTATTAAACAATAAAATCTTGAAAAGTTCTCAGAGGAAAGCTTTTTAAGAAAATGTTTCTTGTTACAAGGTATTACCAATGTACTGCCAGGCTCAGTTTCTTTCCAAAGTAATTATCTTAAACAGCAATTCCTGAAGTTTGGTTTTAGTAAAAAGCTAAATTGCAATTAAAATTACAGATACTTCCCTTTTCTTCTACTGTTCTTCCACAGGTTCCCACACATACAATACAGGAAATCAAACTTGTTAAAAAACCCCTCTAACTTGTCATTAGAAACTAAAGTAAAAAATAGGAACTACGCTTTAGACGTATGTAAATTTTTATGCAGAGTAAAGTTTCAAACAAGGATTATTTAAATTAATGGCATCTCCTTATTTCAAACATTTTAACTTTTTCCTTGAAGTTTTGAAAAACTTTAAAATTAACTTTCATTTTCAGCTTGATTGTTACCAACTTACAGACTAATTTTAAAATAATATTTTAATACATTTTTCCCACTGTATTAGGGACATTACTTTTCTTGAAATCTGCAAACTACAATAATTTTATTAATCTCTATTTCTATATTGCCTGGATAAGGCCACTTTGTTTCTGAAAATCTTGGAAGCAGGATCTTTGAGGTCCAAGTATACCACAGGATCTGACTGCTAACATAATCTATACTGGAAGTTCTCAAACTACAAAATGTTTTCTACTAGTAATATACAAACTGGCGCAAAAGATGAATTACTCAGTTCACCAGCACCATCACTGACAAGAACAACACCTAATACAGAACATAATGGTTGGGCTTGATGATCTTAAAGGTCTTTTCCAGCCTAGCTTATTCTATAATTTTATGATACTACAGTGGCTGCTGCTGCTAGTACCCCTCGTCCATGCCACTGACAATGTCTAACAAAATGGTTTATAAATTCGTTTTGTATTTAATGTAGATTTGCAAAAGCAGTAGAAATACACAATGGATAAGAGCAGCGTAAATGGCTTTTATCTTATTTCCAAGAAGTTAGTAAGTTTCCAGGCTGATTCAGCTAGGTGAGTAAGGTCAGTCCATAGACACCCTACAGAAGCAATCAATTAGACTTGACCAGTTTTTTCTGTGCCCTCATGTACTCCATGCTGACTGGCAAAGGCCTCCTGGCACTCTTAAAACATCCGTGGAGTTTTTTTAAATCTGACTGGCTGCCTAGGTTTAGAATCGTTCATGCAATTCCTTATGCAATTTCCCCCACTCTTCCCTGTTAAATTCAGTGATACTCTCTACAGCTCAAGATACAACAGGCATTTGGCCCCTGCTATCGAAAAAAGATATAGACAGGGTCCAGAGAAGGGCCACAAAGATGATCAAAGGACCGGGAAGCCTGTACTATGAGGAAAGGCTGATAGAATTTGTTTTGCTCAGCCTGGAGAAAGGGAGGCTCAGGGAAGACCTTATCACCATGTCCCAGTATTTAAAGGATGCCTACAAAGAAGACACAGCCTCCCTTTTTACAAGGAGTCACATGGAAAAGACAAGGAGTAATGAGCACAAGTTACTCCTGGGGAGATTCCAATTGGACATAAGAGGGAAATTTTTCACCATGAGAACAATCAGCCATTGGAATAACCTCCCCAGGGAAGTGGTGGTCTCCCTGGTGCTGGATGCTTTTAAGATTTGGCTAGACAGGGTGCTGGAACATCTTGTCCAGGTCATGCTTTTCCTAGAATGGTTGGACTAGATGATCCCTGAGGTCCCTTCCAGCCAGATATTCTATGATTCTATGAGATCTTGCAAATAATGCCTGATTCAAAGCAGATGGATGAGTGACACTTTCTCTGAGAGACATCAATGTCGCAGTGAATACCACTGGTCAGAAAAGCTTTCCTGACTCAAAACAATAAGGTTCAAATTCATACAAAAACCCCATGACTGAGATTGAACAATGTTTACTTAGTTCCAAAGATCAGAGCAACAACTATACCTTTGTAATAATCATAAGACCTGGTTTACATCTTATAGTATGTGTTATATTACAGATAATAAAGACCTGAGAAAATCAATCTTCTAAGTAAAAATTCACAAAAAATAACTTACATAAGAACTGAATAAACCAACAATCCACCTAGTACAATATTCTACCCTGTCAGTGGCAACAGAAGAAATTATTTCAGGAGAGCACACAAGCCTGAATACTTCCTGCAGTACGCTCCTATCATGTCTTGCAGTACCTGCAACTGCTTTAACAGGGAATTAATAAGTACATCCACGCTTATTCACTTTACCCATGTAAGAGACTGCTGTCTAGTAAATCCCTCTTCTGTTTGCTGATACAGTCTGCTCACTGGTTTTTAGGTTTAGCTCAATAAAGTGAAAGCTGAATGCATTAATTCTAATAACCTATGTTCTTCCTCTTAATTTTGTATTTCATTGTATTTGTGTAGAAGAAAATTGATTAAATTATCATTGAAATAACTATACCTATTAATTTGTTCAACTACAGAACCACTGTAGAAACCACTACAGAAGACACTGGTATTCTCATATTGGCATACAAAAGTATTGCTTTTTACTAGACTCTAAACATGACACTCTCTTGGCTTTTGATCTGTGCTGGAACACTGTTTTTGAATCCTGTCACAGCTGATTGCAACACTACTTCTCAAACTGTAAGTTTTATATGTATGTAAATTACCCTTATTTTTGAAAGTTACACTAGAAGCTAAAGGCATTTTAAAAGCCACCTTGTAAACACAGAATTACTGAAGAAAGAAGCACATAGAGACAAATAAGATTACATGGCTTTCTGTGAAAGTGACAACTAGCTGCTGGCAGTCATTTTCAGTGGCTGAATAACACTGAAACATATTTGAGATGGATTTGTATATCAGCCATATCTCCTTGCTGACAACAGGAGTGCTTCCTTTACCTTTACATCATTTTGGAATAGACCTAAAAAGCAACAGTTATTTAGACAAGGCCAAAGACTGCTCAAGTTTGAGAGATTTCCTGAGTTAGTACTTGCCCAAGTCGGATCAAAATGTATATAAGAAATTTTAAAGGTTTTTTTTTTTCTTCCAGAGACTGATGTAATGGATTTTGTATTTACTGGAGAATGGAGGGAAAGGAAGAAAACTTGATTAACAGCCAAATAATAAAATTGGTATTGCAGTACTTGCTCTGACTCACTGCTCACTGGTTCAGTACTGTATCTATTGTTTATTTATCTTTGGGGCAAAGATGAAGAACAAAAAAACCACTCAGTGGCTATATACAGAGCAGAAAACTATTTGTTTTTAAACCAGCTATCTTTCAAAACCAGCTATTTGTTTTTAAACCAGCTATTTGTTTTTAAACCAGCTATCTAGCTATACTCAATCTAGTCACAGCAGTAACAAGCTGAACGTAGGCTACTTATTTAGGAAGAGGAGTAACACAACTGATCAGTTTCCAAGACTGAGAACCTCCCTTAAACTTAGTTCAACTATCTTGACACTAAACTATAGCTTGCAGTGATGCATGCAGGTATGTATAAAGAAAAACACTCTCAAACCTGAAAAGACTGCATCTATGCTAAACTTAAACTCAGGAAATCAAAACTGTTACAATTAAAAAACAAAAACAAAAACCCAACAAAAATCAAACTAAATGTTTTGTTGAAGGTCTACTCCAAAGATGTTTTTAAAACTAAATACAGCTGTTTTTAAAATAAAACAATACATTTGAAAAGGAGTATTTGAGTTAATTTTCAGCCTTAGATCCACTTCCTCTCTGACACCTGCTTTCCAGATTATGTGGGAAATGAATACTTTTTCTACTTAGCCAATCTTCACACAGAATCCTAAACCAGAGAGCCCTACTAATTACAAAACATAATGCCAAACTATTTGAATATTTGCCAAATATTTTGAATAATCGTCACATAAAAAACCTTGCATGCCAAACAGAGCTCAAGCACTAAGTGATCTGAAATGTCAGGTCTATATATATTAGGAGAATTCATTCCTCTCTATCACCAGACCATGGGTATATTTTGAAAAATAAAAATAAAATTGCATGAAAAGCAGTAGAACTTTTAAAGTACTGGCATTAAAAAATAAAAGAAAGATTTTTTGTGCCCTCAATAGTTATCACTGAGACATCTTCACTGCACTTCCCTATAGTATTTGTCTTTTTTTCAACAGGTCACTTGTGAGGCGTCTGGAAGGAACCTCTCTAATATACCTACTAGCATTTCCCAAAATGTTACTATTCTAAGCCTCAAAAATAATAAAATCACTTTAAAAGATATCGACAAAGAGAATCTTCGACGTTTTATTAAACTCACGGAACTTTACCTGAATGAAAACATGATTACTGCACTGTATAACAATACCTTCTGCAATCTGACAAAACTTGTAATTCTGGATATCAGCAGCAACCACATTAGCACAGTTCATAAGACAGCATTTGTGGGATTAAATCAACTGTCGGCGTTGAATCTATCCTATAACATGATTACTCAACTAGATTCAGATATATTTACTTCTCTAAAAAGTCTGACAGCTTTAAATCTACAGTACAACTCTCTGAAATATTTTCACATAAAATCATCCTTTAAATTGATTAAAATAGTTTTAGCTGGAAACCCCTGGACCTGCTCCTGTGACCTCCTTGATTTACAGATATGGCTAACTACCTCCAATGTGACAATGGGTAAGTTTTGGTTAGAGCAACATTTCACACTTATTTACATTAAACAGCTTTATTTTATTTCTTACTGATCTGAATAATATCCACTATCAACTTCTTCATTTTTTGCAATAATACATTAGTTACCTATGATGTTTTTTTTTAGATCAGAGTGCCAATTAATTAACAATATTTCATAGCCTTTCCACTGTTTGCATCCACAGAAAATGAAAACAACACTACATGTATGTTCCCAAACACCAAAGAAAAATCCTCCATCAAAACAGCAGCTATTCAACCAGCTGACTGCAAAATTGAACAAGCTTCTTTAGAAAACACTGTAACTTCCACTTCTGCCATTAAGCTTAAAAGTAGTGCCTTCCTAACAGCTCGGACTCCAAACAACACTGAAAACAATAGGACGCATGCAGGTAATATACTGATGTTCCGCATTACTGCTTACAAGCCGTTGGATTTGCTATTCCACAGTTTCATACCATTTGTGTACCTCATAAAATAGAATTCTTCTATAAAAGCTGGGATTATGGAACAGGTGTATTTCCAGGTTTTGGTAGACTGCATACAGACTATAGTTAATGCTAAGCTCTACTGAGTAAGTGTTCAAAACTGACAAACCACATTTGAATTCTCAAATGATACCACAAACTGATGATGACATTTCAAAGTCTTGAAATTCAGGTAATTGCCCATACCTACCTAGCAGAACTGGGGAAGGATCTTTTAAAAATTTCAGTTACTTCTTCTAAATTCACTGCTTTCTAGAAGTAGCTGTCTTCTTAAATGTGAAATAGTGAGCAACAGCTAGCAATAATTTTACTCCTGCCTTCAGCTGCGTTCAGTGTGAAGGTGATAGATGTGCCCATCCCATATTCTTTCAAAATTCCAGTCTCCTTACTTTTCTACCCATTTTGAGGTTAATTCTATCATCACTCTCTAACATTTTAGCTTTTCTTTTAGTAAAGTCACTTTCTTCCTCCTCACATGCAAATTTCTACTGTTCCATACTGTAATGTTTTACTTTTTGCTTCTGACTAAAGCAGAAGAAATATTATTTTCCAGATACATACACAAACAGTAGATAGCCACTGCTATACACTTCTTTTACCATAACAGCTAGATTCTATTTTAGGACAGCGGCCAGCACACAAAACCAGCTTCTAAATAAAGACTCCTGGAAACTGCAGTCTACTGAAATTTTTATTTTAAAAGAAGTACAATTGAAAGGATATGCCACACAAAAGATGTAATATTTTAGGGTGCAGACATGATCACCATACAGAAATTTAAGCCTGCAAAATAGAATTTGAAGTGAATTATTCTTTGGGGTTGTCTGTTGATGTTGTTTTTTGGGGTTTTTTTCCCCAAAGCCTAATCTTGTAATTTAAATTTTGAAAAAATATTATTTTATACTTTATATGCCCCCAGAATTTTATCTGACTTTGAGGCTATTGTTTTTTATAAATATGCATGGTGGATATATATTGCTAAGAAATATAAGATGTACACGCACTTTTCGCTCAGGTGATGTGGCTAACTCCCCAACAACATAACAATAAAATTCTACTAAAGCTTTGGACATACTCAGTAATTCCCCTATGCTTTTTTATTTTGTGAGTTCCCAATTTAACTATGAAAAAATTCATACTAGAGTTCTTGCTGGTATTCCTCATGAGGATGACTCTTCCTTTTTTTCCTGTCTGTTTTAAAGAGTTACCACTTCCTGGCAAAAGCTGGACCTTCCTAGCAGGTGTCCTAGGGTTTGTCCTAAGCATTACACTCCTGATTTTTATGGCAGCAAGATGCCCAACATGGTATCACTATTTGATAAGCTACAGTCACCATCATCTGGAAGAAAATGACTCGGAGATGTCTGAACAGGAATTCTCAGCTGACATGAGTTCTTTTCCTACATTATTGGATACAAACAATGAAGATCCAATTTCCATTGAGAAAATTCATACATTTATGCCTGGAGAAGATGGATTTATTGAGGATAAATACATTGATTCTTATATAACTGAGAAGAGTTAATAATGTCTTAATGGATAAAAACCTGATTTCTCAAAACTGTAGTACACTTGTACTTCTGTATTATGCTACTTATGTACAATACAAAAAGGAGGTAAAGCAGTCCATCTCCTTTCATCTTATCAAATCCATAACAAGGTACTGCTGCTAGAATCATGAAGTTAAATGTGGTGATGTGCGTGTGTCAGTGTCACAACAAGTAGTTCAAAACGTGCAAAAAGTACTCAGAATCCACCTTTTATAAAAACCCAATTGGTTATTTATGCAGGGGGAGAGCTCACTGTATATTGATTAACATGAACTCTTTACAAAGTAGCTTGTAAAGCTGGCATAATCACTAATGCTTTAATTGTGAATAAGGCCAGAAAGGAAAAATAATTTCTCTAAAATGTAGAGCAGATCACAGCCAAACTGGGGACTGAATCCAAATCAGTAGTGTCACAGCTCATTAGGCTATTAGGCTAAGCCAGTGTTATCAAAAAAACAGAGCATTTGTTGGGTTGTGGCTTTTTTTCCTTTTCCCTTTTACCCAAATTAGCAGAGCAAGAAAGACCAACTGCTCCGTTCCCTTAAGTAAGCCTACATACACTACAACAATAAGTTACTATTACTGCTTACCTGATGCCTTTACTCCTTAGTTTGCTACTGAACCAAGTTCCTTCTTTTCATACTTATTTCCTTAACACTTAAAAATGCATTCAAGGATAAAATAGACACATTTGTGCACTGCTAAAAACTGCAATTTTATTGAAAAGTGACTTATTATTGCATGGCAAACTGTTTTTAAAAGTGCTTATCTATACATAGAATCTCTTAATTGAGACTGCTCTTGCTTGCAACAAGCAAGATCATTTCTCTCCCACGCATCTCTGGTTCCTAAATTAAACATCTCAGAAACTCACCCTCTCAGCTTATCACTACGCAAGCCATTCTCATGGCATAAAAATTGTTACTGAAGCAATCTTGCTGTCATCTTCCCCTCCGCAAGTCCCTACCTAACCACACAGGAAACTCAGAGCTAGCTCCCACTTCTGCTTATTTTTCCCACTTTGGGCTCCACAACACAACTCATAACACTCAGGTTCCCAAAAGAGAGGGGTCTCCACTGCCACCTATGTCCTCCTGGATGACATAGTAAGCATCTCCTCCAAGCAGTTAATCAGAAGAGTTTAAAGCTAGGAACCTAGCTGTGGTGCAGCACTACTATACCACCCTGAAATTGCTCACGTATCACATGTGGCATGCTTGGAATTGTTAAGGAACTTCTGAATCAGATACCACCTCAATTTTGCCAAGTTCAGTTATGATTTTGACAGCTTTGGAGAAACATACATTTCATGTACTCACGTTTGTCTTTCTGTGAAAATTTTATCCACACTCTGAGTGTCTCGGTCATTCTGAACCTTTAACTTAAAAAAACCAAAAAAGATATTCTGATATAATAAAGTAATACATACAGTAATAATAATACAGTAATAATACAGTAATAAAGATGCACATTCTATATATAAATTTGAAAATTTTCCTTTGAAAGAGAAGCAGCAGCTCAGAATGCATTAGAGGAAGGAGCAGCAGAGGCCACCTGCTCCAGAGGTTTTTCACAGTTGATACTGAGCAAAGGCCTTCTGAAATTACAGTCTTCTACTGGAAACCAAAGGAAGTAAGAAGGCATCTCTATGTTTAAAAAATATAATCAAGTTAGTTACAAATCAATTCACTTACTGTGGGATCTATCTGTGCAACATTTAGTAAAATACTGTTTCAGCCTATAGACATGATGAAAATGTAACACTTGCAAAGCATTCTTTTCTCTATGACACACACATTGTGACTTTATTGTACAATCAAATGCAGGGGGAAATGTTGTTTTGACCAAAATAACCTATTCTAAAATCAAACTAGTTTCTTTTGCTTATGGACAAAGCTATCCTTAGAAATGGAACATGCTTAATGCCACTTGTGTCTTAAGACTTAGAAGAACACTATCTGTATTAGAAAATAAATAAAGGCAAACCAAAGCTCACTGATTTTTGTGGTTATATTTATTATTTAATAAATATTTAATATTTATAACATGGGAATAATTTAAAAGGCTGAAGAAGCAATATAACTACCTTTCCAGAAGACCAGGCAGCTCTACAAGGCAGTGCAGTCTAGCGAATTTGCCTTTCATAAGACTGGTACTGTTCTATGCTTCCATGTCAAATAAAGACTATGTCATAGCACTCAAAATTCGGGTTTGGACGACATCCTTCTCAAAACAAAACCACAGAAAAATATCATGGGGCTGTTAATGCAACACTTCAGCCAACTGTCTCACTGCAAACATGTTGCCCATATTATGGTTTATTTAACTTGGAAAAATGGGTAAGTTTTAAATTAGTGCTATGCCACTTCAGATACATTCTACGTTCAAAGTTCCAAGAATGTAACACATCATTTTGCCCTTCAAACATAGCAGACATCCTATTTCTTACCATATTGTAATCGTGAATCACTTCTGCCATATCTGTACTAGTATTAAGCATATCCACAACCTGAAACGAGATAGAATTCCAACCTATTAATGCTCTCCTTTTTTTTTAAATTACACGCATAAAATCAGACAAGTAAGCAGTAACTCACAAAGCACTTACGAAAACACAACAATTTTGTGTTATTGCAAATGGAAAAAACTTGATGCGGGAATCTGAACAGATTACATGCAGTTTTAAAATCATAGAATCATAGAACGGTTAGGGTTGGAAAGGACCTTAAGATCATCTAGTTCCAACTCCCCTGCCATAGGCAGAAATGCCTTACACTAGACCATGTTGCCCAACATTCCGTCCAACCTGGCCTTGAACACCATCAGGCATGGAGCATTCACAACTTCCTTGGGCAAGCCATTCCAGCGCCTCACTATCCTCACAGTAAAGGACTTCTTCCTTATATCTAACCTGAATTTCCCATTTAAGTTTAAACACATTCCCCATTGTCCTATCGCTACAGTCCCTAATGAAGAGTCCCTCTCCAGCCTCCTTGTAGGCCCCCTTCAGATACTGGAAGGCTGCTAAGAGGTCTCCACGCAGCCTTCTCTTCTCCAGGCTCAACACCCCCAACTTTCTCAGCCTGTCTTCATACAGGTGCTCCAAGCCCCCTGATCATCCTCGTGGCCCTCCTCTGAACTTGCTCCAACAGTTCCATGTCCTTCTTATGTTGAGAACACCAGAACTGCACACAGTACTGCAAGTTTTCAGAAATTATTGTCATTATATGTAGCTGTACATAATCCACAAACATTATGCTGCAGTAATTTCTTAAATCCATATGCAACTGCTTCTCCTAATGTATAGTATGCTTTTTTTTTCTTTTATGATTTCCTTAGTTTCCATAGTTTTACTTTCCAATAATTGAAATTATTGAGGCAGTATTAACAAGTGCATTTTATTATTAATACTGAGGTGGTACTGAGCAATGAATTTTTACATGGAAAAATTAATAAAACAGATGCTGAGGTAAAGCAAAGGCAATATAAAGTAAACAAGACACAAGAGAGCATTCAGTATCATAAGTTGATACCAGCATACCATGTTGTAGTCTGCTAGCTGACCTTGAAATTCTTTGATTTCTCCAGCTAGAGCCTCTGCCCTAAATATAAAACAAAATCAAACTTAAGAATTATACATGTAAAAATAAAATAATGCAAAAAAAATGAAGTTATTATTTAATGTTTCCTTGAAGGCAGCACAATCATAGAATCATAGAATAGTTAGGGTTGGAAAGGACCTGAAGATCATCTAGTTCCAACTCTCCTGCCATGGGCAGGGGCACCTCATACTAAACCATGCCACCCAAGGCTCTGTGCAACCTGGCCTCGAACTCTGCCAGGGAAGGAGCATTCACAACTTCCCTGGGCAGCCCATTCCAGTGCCTCACCACCCGCACAGTAAAGAATTGCTTCCTCATATCCAATCTAAACTTCCCCTGCTTAAGTTTGAACCCGTTACCCTTTGTCCTATCACTACAGTCCCTCACGAAGAGTCCCTCCCCAGCATCCCTATAGGCCTCCTTCAGATATTGGAAGGCTGCTATGAAGTCTCCACACAGCTTTCTCTTCTCCAGGCTGAAAAGCCCCAACTTTCTCATCCTATCTTCATACGGGAAGTGCTTCAGTCCCCTGATCATCCTCGTGGCCCTCCTCTGGATTTGTTCCAACAGTTCCATGTCCTTTTTATGTTAAGGACACTGGAACTGCACACAATACTCCAGCTAAGGCCTGACAAGAGCAGAGTACAATACCTGAGAATAGTTTTGTTATTGAGAAAGTTAGCACGGCATTAGCTGCAACATATCTCACCTTTTTTCATATGACAAGTAGACAGATTTCTCTTGCTTGTACATTTCTGCTTCTTCCTGCAGCTTGTTAATTTCTGTTGTTAGTTCACTTGTTTTACTTCTGCAGAAAAAATAAACAAAATATTAGCATGTACAACTAATACACAGAACAGAAATTGTATTTTACTCTAGCTGTGCAATCAGTATCTCACACTTCATAGTGCTTCAAATCAGTATTTCAAAGAAGAGCTGTGTAAGTGAGGAAAAAAGAAGACTGTTTCTAGCAGATAAGATACTAAGTAGTTGTTAGAAAACCTGGATGTGAAACAACATACTTTAATTAGCTGTATCCCTGCTGATGAAATAGATGTAAATTGTTCTCAAACGGACAGGTAAAAAGAACATAGTACCATGGTATATATCATAGTATTTCACAGAACATGGATATCATCTATATGTAAAATTACGTACTTTAAGATTGATCATTCAATACTGCAATATGATCAACTGACAAAATAGCCTCGTATACAGCACAGTTTCTGCTAGGCCTTGCCTTTGTTAGCGTTAGCTCAATGTATTATCCAAGTAAATCACCTGAAATGTACACTACAAAGCGCTTAGTTTGTGATGCTACTTTTTCCAAATGCAGCTATCAGACCTATCAAGCATTACAGGTGGAAGCTCAAAACCACTGACCCTGTTTTTACTAACGCTGTGGGAGAGCATGACTTAGCAAGTCTAATCATGGAATGTCAAAGGCATCCTCTTGAACTTGAACATAAGCACAAAATTTCCCTCCTACAAAATGACCATACCTCTTATAAGAGGACAGATTTTATTGTAAGTGAGCACCACTTATCACACGCTCTTGTTAAGCACAGCAAATTTCATGTCAGAAAGGGAACAGAGCATTAAACCTCCTGCAGTTTTAATGTGTTGTTAAGACGTACCTCAGCAGACCAAGGTAATATGTTTTATCCATTATCTGTCTTTGAGGACCTGACAAAGGACAGTAAGATGACATTTTGTTAGAGAACAATTAATGTTGATGAAGTGCAAATTATGAAAATAATTTTCAGAATTTACAGGCAAAGAACTGCCATCTTTTCAGTGTTCTTAAAAAGACAGTACCTCATTATAACAAATCAAAGCAGAAATTAATTTCACACTGTTGCGAAGATAAACACTACTTTTTCAGCTGTAGTAACAGTTACTACAAAACACAGTATTTTAATTATTCTGCAGTGACAGAAGAAGACACAATCTGTCTTCTTCTATGCTTCTGAATGATTTATAAAGACAGCTCAGGCACAGAAGAGCCTTTGTCGTCTATGACTGCCAAGAGCAAAGAAAATAACAGGGATGTTTTAATCTTCCTTTTCTTTCTCCTACTCCTACTATTCATAGCTATTCACTCTGCACTTTGTACAGGAATGAAAAAGTTGCCTTTAGAAACCTACATATTACTTTAAAATGTCTGCAGACACCTTGATACCTACTTTCAGTAAAAAAATACCTTTCATTGCAGTTTTCATTCCACTTAAACCATGTTGAGTCACTGGACGGTCTGCAACTTTAATCTGAGATGACAGGACTCCTCCAGTAGTTGAAGGGCCACCACGAGAAACAGGTCTTGATGTACTAGGAGGAATCTATAAAAAAAGGACCAAATAACCAAACTACAAACCTCCCCAAACTGAATTACAACTTTATTATCCTTACATAACTGTCAAAGCAACTGAAAACTTCAGTTAGTGTCTATACTGTTCCTGTAAGAATCTTTTAGTATTTACATCTCCTCAGACAAAGCTTCAGTCAAACGTCTGCTGCACAAGGGTAAGAAATTACTTTTGAACAGCTTTTCATTGTTCTGTTGGCAACATTAATGCTATTAAGGTTACCCAGCTGAACTTTTAATGCAAGCATTCTCTTGACCTCTTGAACTCCTGACCCCTTTCAGGAAAAATTAGGAAAAAAAAACAAAACCAAAAACTCTCCACAAAACTTAAATTCTTCCTGAGAAACTACTACTCCAGTCATGGTACTAAAAAATAAAACCAACCCAAAACACAACAAAGCAAACAAACAACAACCAAACAAACAAAAAAACCCACCAAAATGATAAAAATCTAATATATCTTTTTAGGATTTTTTTTTTCTTTTTTAACATACCCCTGTTCCTATTCTGGTTGCTGATGGAGTCCTTGATGAAGTGGTAGGCCTTGTGGTCAGCCCTATTCCTGCTCTTGAAGCAGGACGAGCTATTGGAGGTCTGTGACTGCTGGCCATATTTGTTTCTTTTTGAACTTCTCTCTGGAACAACGGATAGAAATACTCCTTTATTTTGCACAAGGTCTTTTAAAAACATCAGGCATCAACTCTATAAACTTAATTCTTCCCCCTATCAAAAGGGGTTTCATTTTCTTCAAAAATCTTTGAAGCACTTCCTTACTGGAAAAGCACGATAGGAGACAGACAGTGCTCAGAAGGGACCACAGAAGATCCATGAGTAAGGAGAGACAACAGTACCTTATCAGTCCTGAGTGCTTACTCAGTCCTCAGGCGGTACTGTTAAAACAGATGACTCCTCCTAATTCTTGTGGCACTTATTGTTTTGGCATCTACCCACAGAATTCGTCTCTCACAAAATAAACTGAAGGTGAACAGCTGTTGTCAATACCCCTCTGGGTTATCCAGTGACAGTCCTTCAGCCATCACCAGCCACCAACACAAACTCAGAATACGCTCCCCCTGACAAATCCTAGCAGCTTTCACCAGCCTCTGAGGAGCAACTCCACGGCCATAGTACATAGAGACAGCTCTTGAATGGCTGAGGCTGCCGGGCAGTGGCTCAGACGGGCCTGTGAGATGGTGGCACCGCCGGCAGTGACCTGAAAGGGCAGAAGGGCCGCAGTTCCCCTGGGTCGACAAAGACCCTCCCCCAGGCACGCTGAGAGCTTCTGGAACTACAGACCCCAGCGGAGCCGCTCCTCTCACCGGAGCCCCTCGCCACCACGAACTCCCCACACACGGCACACCCGGTATCGCGGCAACCCCCACAACCAAACGCCGCCGCGCCAAACCTATCGCGAGAAATAGAGCGCTCGCCGCGGCTGCCGACGGCCCGCAACTAGCGGGACTACAACTCCCAGAATGCCTCGCGAAGAAGGCGCGGCGTTGTGTCCCTCACGTCGGGGCGCGCTGCCTGCCGGGACATGGAGTCTCCTCGCTCCTCGCCGTCGCTCTTGCTGACATTTATTCCGGCGCGTCTGCCGGCAGTTTCCGCCAGTGGCGGTGGTTGCTGTGTCAGGGCGGCTCGGCACCCTCCGGCCATGGCGAGCGACGGTGGTGCGTACCGGCTTCGCTGCTCCCTGCTGGGGCACGGGCAGGACGTGCGGGGCTTGACGCGCAGCCTCTTTCCGCCGGGCGGTTTCGTGTCCGTCTCACGGGACCGGACGGCGCGGCTCTGGGCTCTTGACGGGTGAGTGCTGGGCCGCGGCCCTTGTCGACGGAGCCGCCGCCTCTGGGCTGCCCCTGCGGGTTGTGCTGTGCCGAAGGAAGAGAGTTGATGGGCAGCTTTTGGGAGCCTGCTTGCTGCCCTGAGGTCGGTCCCGCTCCTGCGACCCGGCAGGGTCGGCGGGGCTGTGGCAGCGGCGTGTGCCTGTGGCGGCGGGAGCATGTTCGCTGGAGGCTTCCCGATGGGTTTGCGATTGGCCACGTCGTTGCCGCTCGCAGGCCTACTTTGGGAGAAGGCTGGGGTGCTCGGGCAATTAACTGAGTGTCGGTGTGTTTGGCGTGCTTTGCAGGCGCTAGTAATGTCCGTGAATCTGTGCGTCTTTTCTCCGGGTGGTATTTATGTTGTTTCTGCCTCTTGATATTCAGTGCCAAAGTAACCCTGTTAAGTATCAATGTTGCATTTTGACAGTAAGGCGATATGCTCTGAGTATTTTCAGAAAACGAAAGTGAGGAAAAAAAACCCACCCAACGTTAGTTTCTCTTATTTTCACGTTGTACAGGGCTGTCTCCTACAGGATTTGTTTTGTTGGATTCACTCAGTGAATTTTTCAGGGTATTACTGTGACCAGAAAAGGTACTGCTAAGCAGTGTGAATGGGACATGGGGATGCGTCGGGCATTGAAGGAATCCACAGGACATAACTCCTTACTAGTCTATAATTCCAAAGTGTGAGCTGTAGTCTGAATGTGCTAGACATGGATATTATTTCCACTGCTGTCTTGTTAGTGGAGAAGCTGCTGCCCGAGCACTCACTCACACACCATTCAAGGAGTCACACACACACCACCTGAGACTTTACTGCTGGGACCAGAGTCCCTCTGAGTCATGGATGGCCCTTCCAACTCCTTGCTTACCACACCCGAACCCTCCCCATCGTTGAGGCTCACCCTGAGGTTTCTGCAGCAGAGTCTCAGTTGTTCGATCCCAATAAGAAATCATTTAATAATTGAGTAGTACAGCCAAAGGGACAGGTCTGTGTTGGTGCCTCTGGAGAGGGACCTGAGCAGAGAAATCCCTGGGCAATTAGACCTTTATGATCTGTATACTCACCCCTCACATGCCTTTGTAATCCAGTGGTGAGTTTTTTTTCCTTTTGGTCTGGGGTCTTCTAACACTTTATAGGACTCTGTCTTCATACAGGCAGGCTGTTAACTGTTCTTATTTTATTGAGTCACAGCTCCTGCTGATGGTGGCAGCCTGCTTGTCTTCTGGTTTGTGCTTCTTGTTCTCCTGTTGGAGCATGGGGCACTAAAAAAGTCCTAGGCGTATGTTGTGTTAAAGGGGGGAAGAAAAACCACTCACTTTATAAAAGGGGGCCAGGAACAGTCCTAATATAGAACTATCAGTCCGAGCGCGTCTGATATCGGATTCACCGATAGTACACAAGCAGTTATAACTATCAGTCCGAGCGTGTCTGGTATCGGATTCACTGATAATGCACCACACCACAGGTTGCTCACAAACTCTCACAGCCACACCGAGAGAGATGAGGTTGCAATTTATTGATGCAACAGGTACAGGTTCTTATGGATTGCCGGTGATAAATACTGTCTGCAAAGCACGTGCAAATAATAGTTACATGAATACAAGTGCTTGATAAAGTTAGCATAGCTCTAAAATACACAGGCGACAGTAAAAGTAACTATAGATTTTCTAAGTTTTCCCAGGGAACCACTGGATACAGTGCAAGGCTTACCCACAGGTGTCCCTATGAGGGGGAGAAGAGAGGTCCAGCACGTCGACTGGTCCCAGACCGAGTCTGTTGATGTTATCTTCCTTGACTCGTCCGCGATGGTATCTTCCCCAATATCCCCCTCTCTCTTGGGTCATTTTATATTATTTTCACCTTCAAGGTGAAGCTTGAGTGACTCTAGTCATACATACCTTTATTACTATTGGTGTATATTTCTCTTGCTTCGATTTAAAGGTATATGACACCGAGAATTCAGAGCGCATGCTCAGAGAGGGGTGGTCTCATTTTGGAGGGGGGTTGCATTGGAGATGGGTGTGTATTTTAGCATGTAAATGCATTATAATTGAATTATAAATGCATTGTAATGAAGCAAAGTTCACACTGAGGACTGCATTCTGTCAAAAGATGAGAGACTGCTGGCTCAGGGTAGCAAGTACGCAGCTTATCAGTTTTTTGCACCACCTAGTTCCCATCTTTTTGCTGAAGTTAGGACAAAGCGTAACTGCAAGATCTCCACCTTGCTCTACCCTTCGTCCATGTTACAGGAACCGCTGTGAAGTGCACATTCCTGACATGCCAGGTGTGGCTGCATCTCGCCCAGAGAGGCCCTGAAAGTCTGTTTTTCCCTTATATGTGGACAATGCTGCATTTCAAATATAAGTTTAATTCCACATTTCCTAATTATTCCACATAATCCACCCTTGACTATAGTCACTCAAGCTTCGCAATATTTAGGAGGAATTTGGAATGTCCCATACACGAGTGAGGATTGTTAAGGACATATATATGTCTTGTGGGGATACCAAATTAGTTAAGCATTTTAACATAATCCATAGTCTAACATGTAAAGCAATTGTCAAAGCAAAACTGAATATAGTGAGTATTAGCAAAATTACGGCAGGGTGAAGCATCCTATTAAAGATGCCTGTGACAGTTGGTGACCATCCAAAGAGAGTGTCCCACCATTTATGTTCTGCGTCTTTCTGGACTTTTTCCAACACCTGATGGACTTCTTCTGTATCATGGTGGACAGTGATCAGAGTTGTTTGTCCTTTCTCTTTGTCCAGGGTCAGCAACTGCTTCAAGTCTTCATGGTATAGCAGCTTCCTCACCAAAGTGAGGCTTATTCCAATAGGAGTGAATAACAAGTCATTGAGTAGTGTATATTTCTATTGCAGTGATTGCTGAGAAGTGGCAGGAGCTGAGTAATTAAAATTACATCCAATGATATTTGTAAAGTCGCAAATACAAAAGTTTGAGTGATTAGTGTTATGCATAGCAACATTATCTATTAGTATAGAGCTACAAAGAGTTCTCATACAAGCATATCCTTTTCCAATATATACAAATACAGTTTCTGAGTTTTCATTGGGATGTATTTCAAAATGATAAACGTTTTGTTCAGTATCAAGACAAATGTCTTGTACCTTTATGGTATTACTTTCACAAATGAATCCTTGTTGGTTTCACGTGATGCATGCGTCAACGTCAACAGTTTGTCATTTATTGTTATATTGTGCACATACTCTATGTTCAGTTGGATAGAGTATGGTCTCATGGTGATTCAGTCTCAGTGTAATGATTGGATATATGGTACGTGGAAGCATTGCGTATTGTTAAGACAAAAGCAGTGACTTTACTCTCAATGGGGTCATAAGTGAAATTAACCAGGTGCCACAGAGATTGGAATTTCTTTTCAAATTCAATTGCATTATCCCAGACCTCTTTCCGAATTTCAGTGGGTAAGGTACCCGTTTCACCTTCCCTTACAATTGCAGCTGTCATTGATTGAATCCATAACTGGGCTTGGGTACAGCTGGGAGCCAGAGAAACATCATTTTGGGCAACATCAAGTGTATTTATAATCAGTTGGTGGTCTTTTTCACTTGTTTCTTCCCATTGAGGTAACATATTCAATAAAAGCCATTGGTGATTTCCCAAAGCCAAAAGAGAAGATTGTAAAAGGTATTTCAATTTAGTTAAGTCCCTAGCTATTGTGGTTAGTTTGTTGGCTAGAATTTCAGTGTCTATGCTATTTAGGATGCCCAGTCCTGTTTCTAAGATACCAGTTACTTCTCTCTTTGATCATCTTAAGTGGGTGAGGGTTTGTCCACGTAACCATGTTGACCATCCTGCATACGATGTATCCAGGAATGGTGAGCGTGTGGGTTTGATTGCGGGGATGTTCATTTGTATAGATAGTTCCACACATTTGAGGGAGTATGATGGGTTAAACAGAATTTTTTGTTGACCAGTATTTTTTATGACATAAGGTCCAATGTTCTAAGTATAAGTAGTTTCGTATCTGGCACAGAAGTGGCTGCCATGGTATTGATTTTGAATTTAAAGGACAGCCCTATGTTGTTTTGTGCCCCGAGGCAGGTCACAAAGACTGGCTGGACCAAAGTAAAGTTGGACCAACAGTCCCATCTCTCCACAGTACAAATTTTTATTTGTTGTTTCTATTTGGGTTACAGAGATCTGACTTATAACTCTGCATCCTACTTTTATTTCTTGTCCCATGTATCATCACTGTTGACAGATTTAAGTCTTTGTTAGAATCTAATTCTACATTCCTTGTGTTTAATCCCATGCTCCCAGTGTATTTTGTATGAGTCTCAGACCAGGGCCACTCCAGTTCTGTAGAAACATAATGTTGATTCAATTCTGCTGTTTACCATTTTTAAAAACTTAGGTTGGCAAATGATCATAAATGCAAAGAATACTATTATTATTACAGCTAGGATGAGTGACAAGATTCCTTGGATGCACTCAAGTCCAGTGTAGGCCAGTCCGTCTGTCCATGTGCAGTTCACCTAGAGTTTCTGTGAACATAAAAGAGAAAACATGCTCAGTCTTTTGACTGACAGGGTTAAAAGGAAGATGAAAATCCACCAGGTGCTAATGCGGTGTACCTTTCCTGAACAGTCTTTGGTTTCCCATGCATGGGGATTTTTAGGAGTAACTGTGGAAGTCGGTTAAAAGTATATTGGATTCCTTTCCATGTGAATGCAAACTGTGCTTTGTCCTGTTCAAGGAGAGGAATCATGAAAAACATATCCTTAACATCCAAGGCAGCCACCCAAGAGTGGGCAGCTCCTTGTATCATTGTCACAATTTCAGCAATATTTGGGACTGCTGCAGTTAAAGATGCAGTATTGGCATTTAATTGTCGATAATCTACTGTGAAACGTCATTGTCCGGTGGGTTTCTTTACAGGCCACACCAGGGAATTATAAGGTGAGTGAATCTGTTTAATGAGACCCCTCTTTTCCAATTCCATTACCACCCCGTCAACCCCTATAAGTGTTGCTGCAGGCAACAGGTATTGCTAAGCATTGGTAATTTTAGACGGAGGTAAGGGTATGGCTGTTTGTAACAGATTTAACCTCATTGTCAATGCAGAGTTTCACCTGCTTTATCCAGTAACAAATTGTTATTATGGCAAAGCACATACAGATTTACATCAGTAGTATGTATACTACAGGGTGCAGTAGCGTGTTGAAAGTGCCAGTGGAGGTCTCTTACCCTCTTTGCGTGCTTTTTATAACACTATCATTGTATTAGAATCTTTGTAGCTTTTACCTTAGAAAATGCTAACATCTGTTTTACAAGTGACAAATCCATACAATACAAGGTGTAGTTTCTTATTAGCAGCTGGCTAGTAAGTACAGGTGGTTCTATACACCAAATCACAGCCTCTATTAATAGCTATTTGCAAGCACACATACTCAAGCTGTTACTTTTCTGTTGCCCCAAGTGATGTTTTGTAATCATTCATTTTTCTCTTCCTCTGTCTCATTCTGCTCGGGGTATTCATGGTCAGCTCTTATAGCTGAGGCATCAGGTTCTTCCACTCGTCTGTCCAGCTCATGGCAAGGTTTGACAAACTTTGCAGGCAGCCACCATGGACCTGTAGCTAGGAGGACACAAATATACCCATATACCTGCTCCCCCATGTTATCAGTTCTTGAGAAGCAAGACAGGTTAAAGTGATTCCTTAAAGCAGAGGCATTCTGATAAAAAGGAATGTGGAGCAGCTGCAGAAGCAAACTGCACAGTGTTAACAGTCAAGAAGTTTGCTGTGTCATTAACCATTTTTTTCTTTCTCTGCCACCCTGATGCTGCTTGGGTGGCTGCTGGTAAAGCTTGTGGTTGCACTATCCGTCTTGTTTTTTCAGTTAGCAGTTTGTGTTTCAAGTCCTGGATTCACCCCCAGGTTACCTTAAACATACTAAGCACGGTTCCTCCACTGTGCCCAGCATGTTGCAGGCTTCTTTAGGCTTTGTTTGTGGTGTCTCTACAAACTGCTCCAACACTTCAATAGATTGAGAGGTTTTTATGCCTTTTTTTTTTTTTTTTCCCAAAGTTGCTCACCCTGCTTTGAGGGCTACAAATTCTGGCCTGCTCGGCAGCAGCCATAAATACCTGCCTGCTCGACAGCAGCTACAGCTCCAGCCTGCCAAGCAGCAGCCAAAAATACCTGCCAGCAACAGCACTTTTGTATTAACCCTTTATTGCCTCAAATGTTAATCTGCTACCCATTAAAACTTTTACATGAATCCAACAACAAATACACAGAACACCATCTGCCCTCAACACACACACACACACACGCAGGGGATCCCATAAACACACTACACATAACTACAATATTTAAAACACAAAATCCAGGCAATCGTTACTCCCACTACATGGTCCCACGTACAGAACGTGGTAAAACGACCCTGTGAAGACAATCAGCAAACCAGCTCCGAGCAGCATCATCGCAGTGCAGGGTGGCAGGCTCAGTCTCATGGGGCGTCCCCGTGAAGGTTCTGCCTCCCCCACATTCTATGAGGCTTGGGCTTTTATACTGACCATAATGCACACTCATTCCAATGCAGGTGGCCAGCCTAAGTCGGACAAAGTGGCCAGTAGTATCTATAAAGGTTTGCAAGGGTCAATAGAAACACGGACATACTTATATTTACAAACCTCTAGTACATAAATATTACAGAGAGATTATATCAAATGAGTTATATATGGGGTTCCAAATCTATGGTCTGTTACCATTTGCTTAATAACTTTTGAAAAGAGCATACGAGAGACCTTCCCACCTCGGGTCTTGATCCGGCACATATAACACCAGGAAAGAACGCAATACATCTGTATCCCCCACCCATCTCGCTTCTCTCTTTACAGCTGCCCATTTATCATGAGGATCTGGGGGATATAAATGAGGCTCCTTTTACGGATCAACAGGCACTGGTCAAAAGGACTATCCAGGTTTTTATTTTTGCTCTCAAGTTGATCATTTCGAGCTTCAAATTTTTCTCCTGTCTCCTCATGAAAGGCTAAGGATGATTTTAGCACTTTCTCTTCTGACTTAAGAGCACCATATTCTGCATCAGAAGTCAGATTAGGAGCAGGGGCTTTAATTCCACATATCCTAATTATTCCACAGCCTAGGATAAAAATTACTTAGCAACAACTAAAATATCAGTGTGCTGTCAACATTCTTCCCATATTAAAGACAAAAACCAGCACTGTCCTAGATTACTAAGAAGACTTAACTGTATTTCAGCTGAAAGCATATCTGGGGGAAAGTCCACATCTTATGGCCCAAGGCTTTAGTAAATCTAGTTGTTCATACTAAGCAAGCAGCATACTAAACCACACAATACCAGAACTGTTAAGTGACTCAAACAATTTAAAACTTATTTCAGCTAAATAACTAATATCTCTGAACACTTCCAGTGAAACAGAGATAATTGGCAAATGCACCTGAATGCTCACTTATGTGTTCAAATTGAGCTTTGTAGCTCTGGAGTTGAGGGAGAGGAACACTAATTTCATTAGGTGTATCCTCACAAGGGGAAGAACTTGTTAAATTGCTTGGAAACTTACTGCAGGAAGGGAGGTCTAATTCCAACCCATAATTTTTTGATGGCTGTGTAAGGAAGACCTGAGTAACTTCTGCGGAGTCATAGCTTTGGTGGTTATTATCTCTCTGCTTTGAAGATTCTGGGGTTACAGTAGGCAGGGTTCAGTGGGTAAACATACTGCTATATGTTATATTTGTTTTGCAGGAAGATAAGTTACCATCATTTGTTCTCTGTGCCTTCAGCAGAGAAGTTTTAGAATTTAAAAGAGTATCATGATTTCCGTACATATTCCAAGCATTGCAAACATTACAGTCTGATATGATATGAGTTTTGTTGTTTGATGGTTTTGTTTTCTTTTTGGAGGGGAATGTGTGAAGGGAAGGAAGAAACAAACACAGAAAGGAAAAAAAAAAAAAACCCAAACAAGCAAACCCCACCACAATCCACACAGTTATTGTGTGGAAATACGTAGCTTTTTTCCAGTTAGTGCTATGACTATTGAGGATAGACCATGATGAAGATGAGTGCTGCTTGAATCAGTTATAACCTCTTTAACTATTAAACATCTACAGTGCTCCTAATTAAGTGCTAGTGATTTGGCAGGCAGTAAACTTCCTTCATTTAGGTACTCTTATATTTTAGGATATGTTGGGATACGTAGTTGAGGCTTGAGACAGCAAAGGATTTCGAAAGGTAAACTGTAACTACTTCTGATCAAATTGAACATAGTGTTTGCCAGTGAGCAAAGACAACCAAACCCAAGTCCTTCCAGGACTGCCATGGAAGTTTTAAATATTGCATAATGGGCTGGAATGCTGGGATATATTTTTTCTCTTAAGCTTTTCATTTTTTCTAAGTCATGCACAGTATTTATTCAGTGCAGTGCAAGCATGGTTATTAATTCAAGAGTTGGAGTATAAAACCCCTGCTGTAATTCAATGCCTCAAATAAGTGCTGTTTCTGTTACGGCTCTGAACTGATTATCATTTATGTTTAGTCTTAACAGGGGTTTTACTGAAATCCACTGTATGAGTGGCCACTCAAATTTTGTATCCTGTGTATGCATCATACCTCCAAGTGAACTCTATCCTCGTGGGCTGATTGCAACTGGTGGCAATGATCATAACATTTGCATTTTCACAATTGACAACCCAGCTCCTCTTTACATCCTTGAGGGTCATATGAACACAGGTATGTAGTAATTCTATTTTGGAGTTTGTTGCATAAAAGTTGGCATAATTTATTACAGAAGAAATTAAGTTAAACAACTCAATTTTGATTTCTTTAATGTTTAACATAGAAAACTATTTAATTATGGCCTCTGCAAATAGTGTTTTATAATTGCAGTTCATGCAGTGACAGTTCATTAGAAGGACTTCTGAGTTTCACTGATGAATGCTCAAGCTTTTACGTGGCAATTTACAGAATTGTCTCAAAAACACACTGTGTCACCTGGTGGGTGATAGCCAGTTCACACATACAGCCGAGATGTTTGTTCATTGTTGATATCTGTGTTTTAGGATGAAACAGTCTTTAAGGAATCTGTCCTGATTAGGGATACATTAGCCCTGTTTCTTAAACCATCTACACAAAGCCAAAGCCTTCTCCCCTGCTGTCAGTTCTCTCCATTAGTCAGTACTGTTCTTGGATCATCCTGAAATTTTAGGGGGCCCTTGTGTTTTTCCAGGCTTTTCCATAGTAACACAAGTTCCATTTTTGAACTCTTATGTCTGCGTGACATAACTCCCATTTTTTAAACTATATGCCTATAATAGAATAACCTTTTTGCTTAGAGTTGCGTGTTTAAGAAGCAGTAATTTAGCAGTTAAGAGCATTTAACTTAGAATAGTTAAACAAAGAGCAGCTAATTTAGCTCTCCATTTATTAAGCTTAATTTTTATGTCAAAGTAGATAGAAGTAGAAAAAGTCAGATTCCTAAGTAAGTATCTTCTAAAATAAAAGATTTCACTGCCCATTTTTTAACCCAGACAGGGATCTAATAGTAATTGGTGCTTTAAATACATAGTAAAGAGTAAAAGCTCACTGCAGAAATTTTATCTCTCTTTAGTCAGGTCAATACAACATGTGACATTAAACCAACTTTATATACCTTCTTTTGAGCTGTATAAAAGAAGATTCAGCAATTTTCATATTAGAATACAAAGTTTTGTATTTTGTGAGCTGATCTAATATTTAACAGACCTTTGAATTGTCTAATCATGTAATTACTAGATGTCAAAAATAAACATTTTTTGTTTTGTCTTGTTTTGTTGTATTTTCCCCATCTGTGTTACTGAGTGGGTGTGGAGCCCAGTTCAAAAATACCCTGGACTTGTAAAGAGCACTTAAAATGTATTTTTGTATTATAAACCTCTTGGCTTTCTCTGAGAGAATAATGTCATTGTGTAGGGAGCCAAGAATAGCTTTGTGTACTTTATGAAAAACATAGGATAGAT
The DNA here is from genome assembly GCA_030323915.1 of Brotogeris chrysoptera. Taxonomy (NCBI): domain Eukaryota; kingdom Metazoa; phylum Chordata; class Aves; order Psittaciformes; family Psittacidae; genus Brotogeris; species Brotogeris chrysoptera. The sequence continues at coordinate 22,666 of JARCZZ010024390.1, read as the reverse complement.
GAATGGTTAAAATATTGTGACACATTACCTCCAGAGCTGGAAAAAAAAAAAAAAAGGCAATGAAGTATTCTAGACATGTTATAGATTCCACTACAAGTGAAGTATTTGTAGCAATTTTTATGGTAATGTAAAATATTATAAAATGTAAAATTACATTAATTGTAAAATAGTGTGTTACAAAGTGGGAGGAAAAATGACCAGGTACTTTTGACAAGTGTCAGACTACTGTCCAGTTCTCACTGTGGAGTCAGAGAAGGAAGAAACATAAGGCCATGCTTTCCTTCAGTGAACAATTAGGTGTACAGGGTACTCTCTGTTTATGACTTAACTCTTTTTGTAAACTTATTAGTAAACCATATTGTCACTGTGGTATCTTCAGTTTTGCACTTACATATTACTGGAGCATTTGCAGATTAACTTTTTGCGAAGTCTTTAAATGCTGCCACTGTTTCTTGGTAGTAGTATTTTGCCTTCCAAGGAGATGAGCCAAGTATGTTTTGTAAGAGACCTTGCTTTTTTGGAGGAAGGACATAAATTAATTCATCATGTTGGTGAAATCTTGGCTTCCTCTGTAATCTTAAAACTAAACCTTTGCATTAATTCTGTGTCTTGACTAGTTACCTGACTTGCTTGTCAAAATACCACAGTCTGAGGAGATCTAATAATAAGAGAAATTTAAAAATATGAGTGGGTAAAAGATGTGAAATTTTGTAACCTAAAGTGAAGAGATTCTTAAGCGCCTGCTTCCTAGGATGCAGCGCAACTACAGTTCTGCTTAATTACTCCCTGAACGCCTCAAGACTAAATATGCTACTAATACCAAGTAAATGTCCTTAAATAAATCTTTCTAAATTGCTGGTATATAATTGGTGGCAATGTTCTTGTCGTGCTAATTTGAATCTTCATTCCAGTTTGCAGCCTTTCATCTGGTAAATTTGGCACATTATTAAGTGGATCATGGGATACAACAGCCAAAGTCTGGTTGAATGACAGATGTATGATGACGTTACAGGTATGAAGTTTCTCTACATGAATATAAAGTAGGTACTCTGAATTTGATTCTGACAAGTCTAACAATGTTGTTATTTTGCAGGGTCACACAGCTGCTATATGGGCAGTGATAATACTGCCTGAACAGGGATTAATGTTGACTGGTTCAGCTGACAAAACCATTAAACTGTGGAAGGCAGGCAGATGTGAAAGAACATTCACTGGTAAGCTTTGCTGCAGTTGGTAATTTCAGCAGGGTCAAGTTCTAATTTAAAAAACCTGACAAAACCGTAGATAGATTGAACAGTGTTCAGGCAGGATTTTTAAAGACCCTTCATCTGTATGGCCAGAATCGCATCACTTTTAAAAGAATTAGTTTGTTGTTGTTGTTTTGTTGCTTGTTTGGTTTTTTTTTATTTGTTTTGTTCTGTTTTTTAGAGAATAATGAGCAATGAATTGTTTATTTTTTATTTTTTTAGTTCTTAAATGCTCCCATAATGAAGATTGGTTGTCAGGATTTAGATGTGAGCTAAACAGAAATGGCATACTGCTACTAATAGAAAGAAAAGATGCACTAAAACTTTTCCTTTTATTTTGTAAAGGACATGAAGATTGTGTGAGAGGTTTAGCTATTCTCAGTGAAATGGAATTCCTTTCCTGTGCTAATGATGCTACTGTTCGAAGGTGGCAGATCTCTGGTGCATGTCTGAATGTGTATTATGGACATACAAATTACATATACAGCATCTCTGTCTTCCCTCAATGTAAAGGTAGGATTATTTTTGTGACTAGAACCCAAAATTCTTCCAAAATGAAATGGCAGAGTAGGCATTCTGTAGTTCTGTGGAGCTGTCACAACTAAAGAACTTGGGTAGTGTTTAGTTTACTTCTTATTTACAATTATTTCCAATTAATTAAAATTTAATTGTAAAATAATTAAAATTTTATCATAAATAATTGGAAAAAAAAACCAAACAAAAAACTATGATTGAATCCAGACCACACCCCTGGCAGAATTGCTCTGGTAGTAGGTGAGATGAAAGGTCCTGGGTTAGGCCAAATTGTAAGGCTTAAGTGAAACTTCAGCCAAGAGGTAGGCAAAACTATCATCCAGTTTATCACCTGTTTTCAAAGTACATTATAAATAGTTTAAGTTAAGAATTTTATGTGTGGGGCTTAATTGTGTTTGTTCTCAGAGTTGGAGCTTTTAGAGGTTCAGACCTAACTGCAGCTGACAGTTGCAGAAGAAATGCAGAGTCAGTGACCTTTGTGTGGTGTATGGGTTGGCTTTAGAACAGAGAAAGTGAATGCATATTGGTGGATGTGCATGTAGTAAATCCCCTATGCCTTATAATTCCTCACTGAGGAGTTTACATAGACTTCTGAGAGTGCTTTATTATTACTGCACAGTGGGCCTACCTTTCAAAAATCTGAATTTAAAACAAATGCTAAACTGTGCAAGTGCAGTGCAAGATAAAACAGTGATGGTTACAAAATTTTTCAAAATTTTCTGTTTAAATTCTTGAAAGTGGGAAGTAATCTTGTTTGTCCTGAGCATAATTTCATTCCCTGTCTGACTGCTTGGGCAGCAATGTATGCCTTTTATTATTTTTTGAGAAGACAACTATGAAGTGGCTTTCTTTTAGCTCTTTTTTGCAATTGAAGAAAACTGTAGATAGGTTTATCACTATTCTAACCTTTAGATACCCAGTTGCAGAATGGCATCTATTATCACAGTGCACTAAATATATACTTAAAAAAATTATGTTTATTTCTTTTCAGGTTTTGTAACTACTGGAGAGGATAGATCTCTTAGAATCTGGAAGAAAGGGGAATGTGCTCAAACAATCACACTCCCAGCTCAATCTGTGTGGTGCTGCTGTGTGTTAGACAATGGTGACATAGTAGTTGGTGCAAGGTATCTGGGTTTTACCATCTGTATTTTTAGATCTAAATCTGCAAGCCCTAGATGAAATCACAAGCATCACTTTGGATATCAGTTTCATTAATATTTAAAAATGCCGCCATCAGAGTGTGTATAGGGATTAAATTTAAAGATTATGTACTTCATCCAAAAAATCATTTTTTTACGTGAATCTTAGAGGTAGAGCGAGTTCTTCAGGAATGTGGTAAATCATAAATAGACTGAGAATGAAATTAAAAGTACTGTACAAAGAACCCTTTTGATAGATATATTATACCTTGATTTTTAAATCATACTATAGACAAGGTTACCTGCTTAATTCTTTCTCTGGGTGTTTTTAATATTAGAGCTAATTTCTTCCATAAAAATGGTTGGGATGGGTTAGAAATAGTAGTTTCTTAAGACATAAAAGTCACTATTAGAATGTGTGTATTAATTTTGACATTTAAAATAGTATTTCTATTTGAATCTTCTCTCTGCATTCAGTGATGGAATTATAAGAGTGTTTACAGAGTCTCTGGAACGTACAGCAAGTGCTGAGGAGATTCAGGCTTTTGAATATGAGCTTTCTCAAGCATCTATTGACCCTAAAACTGGTGATCTGGGAGATATTAATGCTGATGACCTTCCTGGAAGAGAACATCTCAAGGATCCTGGCAAGTTCATACATTTACGTTAGAGATGCCTCCAACTCTTGGTTCTGAGATACTGAAAGTTCCCATAGTTTCCAAAATTAAGGCTTTGATCACTTTCATTAGAATTGCTGGAGAAAATGGCTTAATTCTGCTCCACTATTTTTCATCGCTTCTTTGGAGGAAAGACTGTAGTTTAATTATATATGTTTCTGTAGACTAAAATGGTAAAAAATACCTCTGTTATAACATAATTTAGAAAAAAGTGGAGCTTGGGATGCTGCAATGCCTTTGATATGTTTTGGATCCATTATGCCAGCTGTGCCAGTAGTATATAAGGCAGTTATGTAATTTGAAAAAGGACTACTGAACATGGAAATTTTTTTCCTACAATAAAAGTAAATGCAAATTTTCTGCATTAGTTTTCAGCTTGAAAAACAGTTAATCTTGACTGACTCAGTTCAAGCTTTCTGGGTAGTTGGGAGATTACTGAGAATACAGTGGAAACCGTGGTAGCTAAGATTACTCTTAACTACACAAATACTTTTTCCCAAGGCAGAGTAAGCAGCGACCTCAGGTCTTGACTCTGGTCAGCAAGTGGCATAAGTCTTAGTCATATGCTTTCTGTCTTGTTAGACCATAGGACATGCACTTTTCTTAATTATCATTTCCCTGGGAAACAGGTAAACTTTTGAAACACTTGACTTGGATTGCTTTTGCAATTTAGTTTGGTGGCAGATACCATCACTAATAATTGTAAAATGACGTTGTCAATATTTCTGCAATTATTGCAACATGTAGTACTGTGCCAGTTTTGTCTCAGGTAGAGTTAATTTTCTCCATAGAAGCTGGAAACAGTGCTGATAATTCGGGGATGTTTTTCTTGATGCTGAGCAGTGCTCATACAGAGTCAAGGCCTTTTCTGCTCCTCACCCCATGACTGAGGAGGCTTGGGGTGCACCAGAAGCTGGGAAGGGGGCCCAGGTGGGACAGCTGACCCCAACTGGCCTAAGGGATATTCCCTATCGTATGATTCCATGCTCAGCATTTAAAGCTGGGGGAAAAAAAAAGGGAGGAGGGGAGATGGATTTCAGAGTGATGGTGTTTTGTCTTCCAAAGTCTCCATTACTTATGATGGAGCCTTGCTTTCCTGGAGATGGCTGAACACCAGCCTGCCCATGGGAAGTGGTGAAGGAATTGTTCTGGTTTGCTTGTGTGTATGGCTTTTGCTTTACTGATTAAACTGCTTTACTGATTAAACTGCATCTCAACCCAGAAGTTTTCTCACTTTTACCATCCAATTCTCTCTTTATCCCACTTGAGGAGAGTGAGCAAGCAGCTGGGATTAAACCACAAGTATCTTGCTAGTTCCTCTGTTGTGTCTTGAAATGTCTGTGAACTATATTTTCATCTTTAGATTTGAGCGGTATTTGAAGGTATTTTTATCTTCTATAGTAAATTGTATTCTTGAATTTGTTCAAAGTCTTAAAACACTTCTGTCTACAGGAACAAGAGATGGACAGACACGGCTTATTGAGGATAATGGGAAAGTAGAAGCTTATCAGTGGAGTGTTAGTGAAGGAAGATGGATAAAGATTGGTGATGTTGTTGGTTCTTCAGGAGCCACACAACAAACATCTGGAAAAGTTTTATTTGAAGGAAAGGTATATGCAAACTTTAATTGCTTTTATTTCTTCTTAAGTAAAATGCTTAATTTCCCATTAAAAATTATTTCAGTGTTTGCTTAAGTGAAATATAATCGAGAAAATAGGTATTTGTTGGTACTTTTTTATCTTTTTGATCTATTAAAACTCAGAGGTGTAATTTGGTACTGCTTCATATGTGACTTTTGAAACAGTGGAGGGGAATTATTTTGCAAAAAGGTAAAGTGTTAGTAGAGAAATTACCAAGTTCTCTAATATTTATTGCTAACACCCTGAAAAGTTAGTGTTAACTTCATTTCTAGAAGAAGTGAATTGTACAATTTATAATGGAAAGCTTACATAAAGTATTAGACTCCAAGCTTTCTGTGGCCCTTTTCTGTAGTAACTTTTGAGTCTAAAGACAGATAAGCTGAAAATGTTTCCTTTACTGAAATACACACAGAAAAGTCTTGTCTGGTGCCACCACAGAAGGAATGCCTTTGAGGTACTAATTTTCTTTCTCATATGGTTTAAAGAAATGTTAGGAATTTGTTATTTCCAAGTATTAGAAGCGTGCTTTTAATACTGAAGTTTTATGTGGCATCTGACTGCCCTATAGCTTTGCAGGCTGGGAGAGCTGTTCAGGAGAGTTACCTGATGTACCTGTTATTTTGTAATATATATCTGCATACACATTATCGTGCTATATTCTACCTTGCTCTTCTTGAGACAGAGAATTCTACAGAACACAGGATATGATTTTAGTACTTTTTAATTGCAGCCTATGTAGGAGATTATTATTGTTACAATCTGCAAGTAGTAGTGTTAAAGTTTTAGGCTTAGCCCTGGTTGGTTATTGGTCTGTGTTTGATACATCCTTATGTAATAACTGCTGACAAACTTCTGTTTTTTTTTTGTTCTTATTCTGCTTAAAGGAGTATGACTATGTTTTCACTATTGATGTAAATGAAAGTGGGCCTTCCTACAAACTGCCATATAACATCACTGATGATCCTTGGCTGACTGCATACAACTTCCTGCAAAAGAATGATCTAAATCCTATGTTTCTGGATCAGGTGGCCAAGTTTATTATGGACAACACTAAGGGACAAACACTGAGTACAAGTTCTGAATTTTCTGATCCATTTACAGGTAAAAATTTTAAATTTGAATGATGACATCAGTCACTTCTCCCAGTTTTGTCATCAGCCAACTTGCTGAGGGTGCATGCTGCCGCATCATCCAGATCATTAGTGAAGATATTGAACAGGACTGGGTGTATTACTCACCCGTGAAGTGCATCACCAGTGTCTGGCCTCCATCTAGATAATGTGCCACTCATTACCACCTACTGGGCCTTGCTCTTCCATCGGTTTTCAATCCACCCTGCTGTCTGTTCAGGCAGACTGCAATGTCATACCTCTTGTGCTTCTTGTACAGGACTGCCTTGTCTTCAGATGGCTGAGGGCAAGGCCTAGATAGATCTGACAAGACAAATATGAAAACTTGACAAATTTCTGAAGTATTTGTCAGAACAAATCTTGAAAAAATTAGTAATCAAGCCAACTGTATTTTTTCAGCCTAGTATTCTTTTTTTTTCCAGTGGGAGAAAACCCCACTTTTCATAGTAGTCTAAGAAGTGGCCAGGTGCTGTTAAGGCAATTCATAATGTACAAAAAATGTAGCTAGAGACTGAACTGAAACTAAGTGAAATACATAAATTACCCTTTTCCAGGCAGGAACAAGTTAATTACTCATGAGCTGAACCATGTTAATTAATTATATCCTGCTTATCATATTTACAAAATAAACACCTTGTTTCAAATAGTTTCTCAGAGAAGAAGTTAGGAATAAAATGTCATCACAATGACTGAGCCAAATCTCTTGTAATGAACTAGAAATAAAAATAAAGGCAAACCAGGTGCAGATGTAACTCACGGATCTGCAGTCATGTGAACTTACATATTTTGATTTGGCTGTGTCCAAAAGTGTAATATATATGCTCTAGAAAACAAATTTCTGACCCTCAAGTAATTAGGAAGAATTTGCTCAAAATTGGGGAGCTTTTACGTGAATAGCATCAGATTTCTTATAATACCACAATAAACAGTAAGATGGTTTTGTTCAGCTGAGTTTTTGAGTTGCTTCTGTCTGAAAAGTATTGACATTTTAATAACATCAAACTGTGTATAGCAGTCGTTGCTTTTCTTACTGTTTCGCTAGGTGCTGGACGTTACATTCCAGGCTCTTCGTCTGGATCAAGTACAGTACCTGGGGCAGATCCATTTACAGGTAATGTAAAATTCATAACCTGTCTTGCAAGCATGTGAGATACGTTTGTTATGGTGTTCAGCTGCATTCAGCATTCAGCTCCAGATGACTGTTTCTCACAGTTCTCTGTTTGGGGCAGTAGTTTGGGACGGACTGATAAGGTGGGCATGGATCCTGCCACTGTCAGAATATGTCCAGATCTGTTTGCCAGAGGACAGCCTTCTGCTGTCTGGTCTGCCTCATGTCACTCTGTCCCCTGCAGCAGAGGAGTAAGGTCTTAAACCTTGTGTTTTGTCAAGCTTTTATATGCATGGCCAACATGGGAATGGGTATATTCACAGAAGTACTTTTAGGGTTTTTTCCCCTATTATTCCTTTTTTTTCCTTTTGTAGTTTCCACTCTTATATTTTAGATTTGAACCCTCACTGGTATAGCTACCTTAATGACCTTCTCACTAGTTCAGCAAACCTGTTGGAAAAGACATTCCAGCCCTGTATTGTTGAACTTATCCCATTCTTGATAAGTAGCTCTTTCTCCTCAAAGAGTGTCCTGTAGTCTATAGATGCCCCATATTGGCAGCCTTTCTCTGTTTCTACTCTGCTGTGGTTCCCATCTGTCTTTCCTCCCTGGCTTTGTGTGGCTCAGGCTGTGGTCTCTGCAGATGCAAAGACCCTGCAGTTCCTTCACCAGGGGCCTCAGTGCCACAAAGTCCATCTCCCCTTGGAGAGGGAAGCCAGGCCTGGGCAGCCAGTGCCCTCACCCTTGAAGCTTGACATGTATAAGGTACTGCTGTGCTGAGGGCCTTGGCACCAGTGTGTGCCATAAACCATGCCAGAATGTTTCCCAGCTGTGGGTCATTCAGCTTGGCATGCTATCATTACCTCTCTCACCACCCTCACACATAGGCATAGATTTAATCCTTAATTTTAGGAATTGCTGAAGACTTGTTTTTAACTCCTCTACTGCAAAATAACACCTTTAATAGTGATGGTTGAAAAGTAGTAAATAAATACAAGAATACATTACCTGTGGTAGTATTTAAAAAGCCTGATGCCTCTGTTCAGGTGCTGGTCGCTATGTTCCTGGTTCAGCATCAAATGAAGTAGCTCCAGTGGGTGGGGTTGATCCATATACAGGTAAGAAATGATGCCTTATTATGAAAAGCATCCCTGATCCTTTGTTTTGTTTTTTTCCGTTGACATGGATTCTGTGTTGATGAAAATTTATACTTAATTTAAAATAATAAGCAGATTGAAGCTGCTTTTACTCTGGAAATTACTGGTAAATAGGGATAATAGCCTTCCTTTGCATGCAGGTGTCATGCACAGAAGCTTTAAAATGTATGATAGTAATCTGGGTTTGAGAGGATTTGTGGTTTCCTAATAGGTTGTTGATCAAAGAAACTGTATATATAATTCATGGAAATTATACAACATCAGCCACTAAATCACTTGTGATTCTAGGAAATTGTTGTAGGTCATAATTAAAGCTTATTACTCCTTTTCTAAAGAAATTTCAGGCTACTATTGCATATCACGTAACTTAGTCATATATATTGGAAGATATGCAGATAAAAAAATTGCCTATTCATTAAAAAAGTAATCAAAGGATAAGATTTCAGGGGCAGAAGGGATCTTTGCTCTAAAACGAAGCTTGCCATTTTCATGTCTTAATTGCAATATCCATTCCTATGAAAGACTCCACATTTAGTTCATGTAATTGAGAAACCACTGTTACTAATTTGCACTCATATAGTAAATTTTTACACAAGGGAAGAAAATTTGTAATGGTATTGCTTTAAATTTCAACTTTTGAAAAATAATGTAAGGAATGACAGCTACTTGCATAAGCATTCAATTTTTTTAAAAGGTGTTTCTTCTGTGTAGTGTTACTCAGGAGAGGCTTACTGGTAGGATATTGTTCTGTGTCAGATGCTTTGATAAACTGTTGAACTTTTTGGGTTTTCTTTATGTAGGAATAGGCGCCTACCAGTCATCTGAAGATAAAGTTGAAAATATTTATTTTCCAAAAAAGGATGCTGTCACCTTTGACAAGGCCAATCCTTCACAGATACTGGGTCAGTGTTTGAATTAGTTTTTATTTTTCATCTGTTTGGAAGCAACTTCACTTTTGATCTTTTCAAAAAGCTAGTTGACTTCCAATAGCTTTCCTACTGTTTCATGGTTTTGACGTTTTAAAATTGCATTAATTACTTGAATGGTGCATGTATTTGGAGGATTAGGAGTATGAATAAATTTCACAAGAACTCTACTTTATACAGAATATCATTTCTTCCCCACCTTGGCTTATATCTGCTGTTGTTTGGCATCTATTTTTATTAAGCTGGTATATTTGAACTGCTGGGTATGCAGGTCTTGTACAAGTCCTTCCTGATTTTGCTCATGGTTCACCAGGTAGCTATACAATGTAATCTGTGAAGTGCCGAAGTATGGCATTTTGCACTTTCACAGGTTGCAGTGTTCATTTCTATATTTAAAAGGAACACTGCGTAACAGGAAAAGAAAACAGTATACAATATTTAGTTATTATACACGTTTGGTAAAAGATATTGTAGGCTTGGTTTTCAGCCTCTTCTGAGGGGTCATTTCTGAATTAAAAATCCAAAAACTGATTACACTAAGAACATACATTTTCTATATAAAAATGGAAAAGATCAAAAAGTAATCACATTTCAGTTACGAAAACTACTGGTGTTGTGATTCTGTTCTGCATGTTTGCCTTTTTATAGGCTGAGGTGTGAATTCTGAATACTTTGCAGTGTATTAGCGAGGGCTTAATAATTGCAATCATTGTGATGATTAAAACTTAAAATTAGGAAATTATGAAACTGGGAGAAGTAATATTTAAAAATCTAACCTGCACTCCCCCCCCAAAGAAACCAAATTACAGTAGTTGTAACTTGTTTATAAAATGCTTTTGTAGTATTTAATTCAAGATCTGGATTTGTGAAGTTCTAATGTCAGAGATCCATGCTTATTTTATTGGTCTTACAGGCAAATTAAAGGAACTTAACAGCAGTGCAACTGAAGAGCATAAGCTTACAGAAGATGACTTGATAATCCTAGAAAAGTTGTTGTCTGCAACATGCAACACCTCTGCAGAAATACCTACAGCACAGCAACTTCAGACTTTATGGAGAGCAGTTAACTGGCCAGAAGGTAAATACTTTTGATTATTTTTTTTGTACCATCATCTCATCAATAGTTGATGAGTACTATGACACATCAATACTATGAACTAGAAGTCCCCCTATGCTGGCTGTTGCAAAGAGGCTGTCCCAGATAGAAACCAGAAGATGGTAAGCAGATGTTAATAGCACTGATAGGTAGCAGGTGCAGTGGCACAAACTGCAGAATTGGTAACTGGTCAGGTTTTGCTGTTGGCACAATAGTAAACATAAAGCAGAGCGTTTATAATAAACATCAGGTATGGTTATTTCATTAGCAGGAGCATCCTTGAGAAAGAAGTGTGAGTCTTGTTTAAAACAGAGCAAGGAAGTGTGAGGTTGGAGTCCTAAATTATCAAATGAGAGGTGAAATTGTGGAGATAAATTACTTTAAAAAAAAATAAAATTAAAAAATCTCAAAATTCTAATATGGGAAAAAAGAAGCTAGGTTATGTGGTCCGAACTGCATTAGTGAAATGCCATTCTGAACGAATACAAGTGAAGGTGATAAAATTTCGTTTGATAACATAGAGTTGTCAGCACTGATGTATTCGAAAGGCTACTTCAGTTGTTAGGGCACATTTTGAAAAATGGATACATTGCATGTACAGATATCTAAACATTCAGTTGAACTGCTTTCTTGAAATTGCAGTTAAATATTTATTAATGGGAAAACTATTCTGCTGTTAAAAATTCATGTTCATTATATAACATCACTTAATCAAACTATGTTTGGCATAGCTGCTGATGGCTCACGTATTCATACCTTCCAGGCTCTTTGGATTGTATAAAGCATTATATCTCAAGATGCTGTGTATCTGCAGGGAAAGGTGCCCAGTAGCTAGCTAAGCAGGTTTAGCTTTGATTTGGTTGTAAGCACAGGATACCAATAGCAGACCCAAGAAGCAGATATATTTGAAATTTGGATAAGTGGTGGGAGCAAACTCTTAAGTTCCACTTCCTTACAATGATTTCCAATTGACCAGCTGAGAACATCTTTTTATTGTTGTTGGTTTTCTTTGCAAATTATACCTGAGAGCTGAAGGTCCAATTTATTTTTTTTCCTCAATTTTCTGTCTGTAAGCAGTTTTGTAGCTATAACAAACTGTGAGATACAGAACGAAGATGAAAGGAGATGCTGCTTATGTAGGGGTGTTCAGTCACTGAGAAGCTTTCAGAGACATTTCAGACTAGTTACTGTATTTTGTGTTTGCCTTCAGTGTTATCAGTTAGTTTTTAGGATTTTAAAACTTTAGCAAAGCACTGTGTTTATCCTAAGTTAAGGAGCATGGTCTTTTTGTGATTAATTGAAGTTTTACTGGAATGGGTTTGTCAATACTTTTCTTTATTTCAAACAGCTTGCTTTCTTTCTGCATGAAATTGTTATTGTTTGTTCCTAAAACTAGGGATTTAAGAAAGTCTGTATCTGAAAGAAAATCAGCAGCACATCTGTATGTAACGCAATATTAATACTAAAACATTTTTTGTTTTGTTTCTTAGATATTGTCTTTCCAGCCCTAGACATTCTTAGATTGTCTGTCAGGCATCCCACTGTGAATGAGAACTTCTGCAATGAAAAGGATCATGTACATCTTGCCATCCTCCTTAAATTTCTGAACCCTAAAGGAAAGCAAGCAAACCAGCTGTTGGCACTTAGAGCTCTTTGCAATTGTTTTGTCAGCCAGGCAGGCCAGAAGCTCATGATGGAACACAGGGGTGAAATAATGACACAAGCAATAGAAACAAAATCAGGCAATAAGAACATCCACATTGCACTTGCCACACTGACACTGAACTATGCTGTGTGTTTACATAAAGACAACAACGTTGAGGGCAAAGCTCAGTGTTTATCAGTAATCAGCACAGTTATGGAAGTTGTTCAAGATCTTGAAGCTGTTTTTAGACTGCTTGTGGCTCTTGGGACGCTAATCAGTGATGATACAAATGCTGTGCAATTAGCTAAGGCCCTTGGAGTTGACTCTCAAGTAAAAAAATATGCCTCTGTATCGGAACCAGCTAAAGTAAAGGAATGCTGTAGGTTTGTGCTTAATCTCCTATAATTGTTTTTCTTTGCAGTTAGGAGACACTATATGCAGAAAAAAAGATGCTTCTATTAATATTTTGTGACAAACTACAATTGAGAACACTGGGGATGAATTACACTTGGTTTGTTGCAAGACACAGAGCAAATAAAACTACACTGTCATTTGACTGCTTTTCTGAGGTCTGTAGTGCACAGGATCTTCACAGGAAGGCCTTTTGATGTAGCTCAGATCAAAATAGATCACCAAGAAGTCAGACAATCTTGCTATTAAAGGTTATCTAGATGGCAATGTAGGAAATGGCTGTGATTCAGTGACCATCAACTCCCAGCACCCACCTCAGGAATATATGAATATTACTGCTTTTCAGCACGAGTCTCTTTCTTGACGTTTGTTGTTGGTTTTTTTTTTGTCAGGGGATATGGGGCTCTGAGAACTGTTCAGTAGCACTTTTCACATACTTACCAGTTAACAGTGGTTAATATTAAGGCCTGGTCAAATATTCTGGTAAGGAAATGACATTTATCTCATTTTGCATCTGCTTTCTTCCGCTTCCTTTTTGAAACTGAGCTCTTTTATGGCTCTTTATCCTAGAACTAGGTGACTTTTTGAGGGGTGGAATCTTTAATTGCCATGTAGATGTTGCACTTCACTGATAAAGTGAGTATATTGTAGCTTGTAAAATGGCTTGAACTTCTACAATAGCTTTTAACTTCTAATGACAGGGATACTCCACCATTTGATAGCAAGTATCTTATCCCAAAGCATGTTGTAACATAATAGGTGATCAAAAGAAAAAAAAAAGGCAATTTTTGGGAGAGAAATTTATGCGCAGAAAACATATTGAAGAGCAGAAACTGGAAGAGACTTCCTAGAGGTGGTTGATACTCCAGGCCTGTCCCTGTTTAAGGGCATTTAGAAAATGCCCTCAATTATAGCTTTAACAGCAATTAACTTTTGGTCAGCTCTAAAGTGGTCAGGCAGTTGACTAGATGATCATTATAGAACCCTTAGAACTCAAATACTCTATCCTAAACTGTACAAATGTAAAGTCAAGTTTTATGAAGTAGCTTTAACGTAGGAACTGTGGTGACTGAAAAAGGAAAATAACATTTTACAACTATCTGAGCAGATCAAGATGTTCAGCTCAAAAGGGGATATGATTTCCTACAAATGTTACATAGGTTTAGAATTAAGATGAAATCAAGATGGTCAATGTTCAAGTTATGTTTTTCATTTGACAAATAGGGTGGAAAACATGAAAAAAATGGGCAAGCTTTTCAGACACACAAGCTCTTTATCATGATACCTGTCTGCCTCACTTGTGCTAGGTGTGAAGGACTATGTAACCAAGAGCTCTAACTTTTTTTGCTCCATCCAGTGAACTGTGAGTTACTTCCAGCAGACCTTGTTTCTTGGACACTTAGTTGCACACTTCTAGTGTTAAAATTCTGATGAATTTTCAGATACATATCCTCACAGTCTTGATTACAGCCTTAGACACAGGCTTTCTCATTTAGTGCATCACAGGTTCATGTATAAGGCAGTCCAAAAGATATACGTGATTTACAGTGCTAAACAATAGATCAACCTTTTCTTGGGAAAATATCTAAGAGACTATCTTTAGGAAACATGTCTGTGAAATGATGTGCCTGTCTATTGAACTTTGGTTGCCTATTATATAATTGTTCTTGAAGCTTGGGCTTTTTAATGTGCTTTTTGACTGTGTTTGTAGACATGCTCTTTTGAGAAATCTATACTCATCTAACATTTTGGTTTTATTACTGTGGTTTTGCTGTGTTACAGATTACCTCTTTACGTGAAAATTGTCATTAATTTTCCCGGACCAAAAATCAATGTTTGTGTTAATAAATACATTTTGGCAACTCTAAGAAATGGTACATTAAGAGAGATTACAAAATTCATTTCAAATTTCAGGGAGATGGTGGGGCACAACAACAAATCCTTCATCTGGGGATTGCAGCATTGTGTTAGATAAGATACACAAATCAGGCCAGGAACATTTTTGTAGAACGACAGCTGCTACTACAGGGTACTGTGATACCTGACCATTCCATGATTTAGCACTGTCTGAGGAAACAGTGGGAGTCATTGGACTCCATTCCCACCGGAACTGTTGGAGGCTCTGTCTCCACAGAGACATGCAGTGGCAGCCTAGGCTGGTAATGAGAAAAAACCCCAAAAAAGTTGCAACGCACGTCAAGATCTTACAGTATGTTGTAACATCTTACAACAAGTTTTTTTAGTTTGTTTTTTTGTTGGTTTGCTGATTCACACAGAAGCATGGTGTTCTTGCACTTTCATGTGTTTGTGCAGCTTTCAGTGAAGATTTTCCCAAGCTAGTAAAACTCAGTATGTGCTAACACAGGTTGAATGCAAAAATGGGAGAACCTCGTATCTTTTACAGAGCAGTGTACCTTCTTTTTTCAGTCTTTAGATGTATAACTAAATGTCCTCTTTTTGTCAGCATTACCATGAAAATAAGTAACTGTTACTGCTGTTATTTTAAATGACAGTGTTCTTAAAACTCCACTGTGGTACAGGTAAGCACGCATGTACATGAACACACACATAGTCTGCTGCTGAGATCACTAACAACTGGAAGACCTTAAGGATGTCACCAGGATGAAGTTTCTGTTTCGGTCAAAGGATATTAAATCTATGGTTAGGAAGCATGCCAGAGAAGAGGTCTATGGTATACACGGTATGCAATATTTTGAGGACACTGAAAACAATTATGTGCCTAGTACAGAACTCAGCTGGCTTTCTACCCACAGCATTAAACCTCAAATAAGTTGTTCTGTGTACTAAGTGCTCCTGATGTGATTCATCAGGAGAACAGTAGAAGTATGTTTGAGAGATTTGAAGAGCCTCTTGGTGAGAAACTGTCTTCTGCTATGAATTCAGAGCTTCTCAGTAGATGATATAATCATTATTCTGGCATCTTTTTCCAAGATAGAATGGAAGCTCTTAGAAAGAACAGCAAATAACATGTAGTAGCACTTTACATTAAACCTTTCTCAATAGGCCTGCCTTAGGTTGTATGAAAGAGAAGTACTTGGGATCTGCTTAGACCATCACTCAGCATACAATATGAAATGTCTTACTAGGGAACTGAATGAGGATTCAAAACTGACTTAGGTGAACACCAGCTGCTGTACTTGCCAAAACAAATGGAGACTACAGACACATAACTGGGGATATATAAATTGCAAGATTTCTGCAATTCTGTAATGTTTATTATGATGGACCTTGCTCTCCTCAGTGCCTGATCTTAAGCAGACTTTTCAAAAAATAGTCATGCTCAGGTTGCAGGCAGAAATTAGACAAACTTCAGTCTGCAAACCTATTTCATTAAAAACATTAAACTATACATCGATGAATTGCTGGATGCAGTCACTCCTCTATAATGTAATATGCTAAATTAATCCATCAGAGAAGAGTTAGTACTGTAGATCAGTACTTAAGAGGTAACTAAATGATTTTGGAGATGTTACAACCTGCTAGTTCCAGTTCTGTGAAATTCTTTGTTTAAAAATATTTAGTTAAGCATTCTTAGCTTATCTTGATCAGTTATTATATACTGTGATAATTTTCCTTTTTTTCAGTCTACTTTAAAATATCAACAAATCCAAAGTCTTGAAACAGAAGACATTTCTCACCTTTTAATAATGTGTACCGAATAGACTGTGAAATTAAATGTTCAGCAACAAGATCATAGAATTATAGAATGATTTGGGTTGGGAGGGATCTTAAAGATCATCTAGTTCCAAACCCCCTGTCACAGGCAGGGACACCCTCCACTAGACCAGGTTGCTCAAAACCCCATCCAACCTGGCCTTGCATATGCAACTGTATAAATATATATATGTGCATATATATTTGACGGCAACTGTAGCCAAAGAGAGGAGTAAGAATCTGTAAAAGCAACAGCCCTGCAGACACCAAGATCAATGCAGAAGGAGGGCAGGAGGTGTTCCAGGTGCCAGAGCAGAGATTCCCATGCAGCCTGTGGTGCAGACCATGGTGAGGCTGCTGAGCCCCTGCAGCCCATGGAGGTCCACAGTGGAGCATGGGGGATGCCTGAAGGAGGCTGGCTGTGATCCTGTGGGCAGCCCGCGCTAGAGCAGGGTCCGGCCAGGAGCTGTGGCCCAATGGAGAGAGGAGCCTGCACTGGAGCAGGCTTGCTGCAGGACTTGTGACCCAGGAGGGACCCACACTAGAGCTACCTGTTCCGGAAGGATGCACCCCATGGAAGGGACCCACACTGGAGCAGTCTGTTCCTGAAGGATGCACCTCATGGAAGGGACCCACACTGGATCAATCTGTGTAGAACTCACATTGGAGAAGTTCATGGAGGACTGTCTCCCATGGGAGGGACTCTACACTAGAGCAGGGGAAGAATGTTGAGTCCTTCCCTGAAGGAGCAGCAGAGACAATGTGTGATGAACTGACCACAACCCTCATTCCCCATCCTTCTGTGCTGCTGGGGGGAGGGGAGAGAGAGAAAGTAGAGAAAATGTTTTTTTGGCTAACAGTTCTCTTTAACTGGCATTTAACTTCATAGATAATCTTAGTGTTGGTGGCTGAAAGCTATCACTGTCTCAATGAATTGCACAGAGCAGTCATCTGCCTTTAAAGGACTTCTCTGTGATGACTCCTCTACTTGTTTGCATCCCATGAAAAATAGTGTGCCATACTTCCACAATACTCGTGAAATATCACAGAAAAACAATTGTTTACATTAGTATTCACTGGAACATGGTCATTTGATTTTTATTACAGATAATCATAGAATCATAGAACAGTTAGGGTTGACAAGGACCTTAAGATCATCTAGTTCCAACCCCCCTGCCATGGGCAGGGACACCTCCCACTAAACCATGCCACCCAAGGCTCTGTCTCAATGTTTGAACAACATTTAATGGAGCAGGTCTCAGTTGAAGCTATCAATACATCATCCAAATCATTAAGAATACATTTCTGGGGACAAAAGCTTACATGAGAACTAATTTAAGGTGTTACTGTGATGTGTGACCTGTTGCTTAAAAAGATCTGAGCAGAGGCTCAGAATAGCAGCTCTAAGAATTTTTAAGCAGGTTGTCCTGGGTTCAGCAGTAGCAGTAATTTTTCTCCTTCTTAGGAGCTGGTGCAGTGCTGTGGTTTTGACTTTCAGCCTGAGAACAATGCTGATAACACTGATGGTTTTAGTTGTTGCTCAGTAATGATTACTCTGACCAACGACTTTCTGAGGCTCATGCTCTGCCATGGAGGAGGGGAAGCCAGGAGGAAGCAGGGACAAGACACCTGACCCAAACTAACCAAAGAGGTATTCCATACCACAGCACGTCATGCCCAGTATATAAACTGGGGGGAGTTACCTGGAAGGGTTAGATCACTGCTGGGTTGGGCTGGGTATCGGTCGGTGGGTGGTGAGCGGTTGTATTCTCTTCCCTTATTATTTCCCTTATCATTATTATTATTGGTGGAAGCAGCAGTAGTTTGTGTTATACCTTAGGTACTGGGCTGTTCCTATCTGAACCCATGGGAGTTACATTCTTTTGATTCTCTTCCCCATCCCTCTGGGAGCTGGGGGAGGAAGAAGGTGAGTGGTGAGCAAGCAGCTACACGGTTCTGAGTTACCGGCTGGGCTTAAACCACGATACAAGGGTATCTAAAAGATGATTCTCTGGAACAACAGAGATTAAGTCAAAAGTTTATCTGCTGGGCAGGCTATTCAGACTACAGCAAAGACTAGAACCGGACTTGACAGATCAGTGTTAGAGGCTTTTTCTTCCCCAGAAAGAACAGTTTACAAATCTATTCAGATGTTTCACAAGTATTGCTGACACAAACACAGTGTTATCTGGCTAACCTGCTCTGTTTGAATTCTATGTCATCTGTGTCATCCAGGAGCTGCCAAGGGAAGAAAAGGAAGGTCCTCACATTGCAGGAACAGACTGAAAGGCAGGCAAAAGCAGTCGAGATTAAGCAGCGCCTACGAAGTGTCAAAGATACTTCTGCAAACGGGTGGCTTGCCCTTTTTTGCGAACAGTTGTACTCCCACAGTTGTATTCCTACCTCGCCACCCAAAAACATTTCAGAAGCATCCCAAGACGGCTCCGGACCCGGGCAAGCGGAAAGCCTGCGGAGTGCGGGGCCGCACCCGCCGGAGCCCACAGTGCCGCCGCCCGAGGACGGCGCGGGCTCCGCAAACGGGCCCCCGCTCACCTCAGCGCCCGCCGGAAGAGGCGTGGCAGGCGGCGCGGCGCGGCGCGGCGGGTGGTGAAGGCTCCGCCGGAAGGCGGGCCGGTGGCCGCGCGTCGATGCGGTGTCTGTGGGGCCCGCGGGGGGATGCCGGGCAGGAAGTCCTCCCGCGACAAGAAGCGGCGCCGGTCGCGGTCCTCCTGCCCCGAGGGAGTCGCGACGGACGGCGGCGATAGGAAGCGGCGGAGGACTGAGTCTAGCCACGGAGCCACAGAGGTAGTGTGTGTGGGTGGGTGGGTAGGTGGGAGGGAGGGAGGAAGAGGCTGCCTACCGCTGCTGTGTCTTCTCCGCCTCCAAGCGAGGGGGCTCAGGCCGCTCCCCGCTGCCGTCCGCCTGTCTCCCTTCCGTGGCTCCGGGTCGTCGCTGCCTTTTGGCTACGACAGGGGCCGGGGGAAGGCGGCCGTGCCCTCTCCTCGGCCGGCGATTTGCGGCCGGCTGCTGTCCGCACCGGTCACGCTCGGGCAGAACGGGAGCGGTGGTAGAGACCGGCCGGTGCGGCCCGCGGGGTGAGGCTGGTCCGTGACCGGTCCTGGGTGTGGGTCTCTCCGGGGAAGTGTTTTGGTGCGCCATCACACGCACTCCCGTGACGCGCCCTCCTCAGTGAAGCGTGCGGTGTCAAAGTGTGTTTTTGGCTGTAAATTACGAGACTACTGCTGTTACTGCACATCAAATCAGAGAGATGGATTTCTGCTGCTTTAAAGTATGCTTTCACGTATAAAGAGCAGCTAGGTATTTGCAGCTAATATTTTCCAGCGGGCGTTTAAAACTGTGTTTCACTTCCTTAAGCTTTTAAAAGTTCCTCTAGCATAAGAATGGTTTGAGTAACTTAAAGTGTAGCTGCTGTAATGCAGTTACCTTGCAAGCTAAAACACTGTAGGGAAGTTCAGACGTCCACCTTAAGATGTACCTTACACTTATGAAAGGAAAACTGTTGCAAGCGTGGATGAGGCTGTAGGTTTCCTTCTTCTGCAGTTCACTAAAAAAGGTGGAAACACTACTTGTTCTATTATAGGAAGCAAAATGCAGCGTGCTGTCTGGAGAAAAAGTGGAAGAAGCTGATCAACTCAGTGATATAGAAGAAGGAGGATTAGATCTCAGTGTGTCACTCAAACCTGTCAGTTTCTACATCACAGACAAAAAAGAAATGCTTCAACAATGTTTCTGTGTCATAGGAGAGAAAAAACTACAGAAGATGCTGCCTGATATTTTAAAGGTACTGAAATACGCTTACCTTTATATATACCTTTTATGCACCTTTTTTTACGAGCTCGAATGCTTTTGTAACAAAGCGCATTTATCTCTCACATATAGTGGATTCCCAGATTAAAAACTGCCTGTGTATTTCTTAAAGAAATGCCTTTGACATTTGTTTGTGTCCTTGAAAGTGAGACTTTAAGATTTAATATAGTTACTTCAGCTTACTTCCTTCTTCCAGTGCTCAGCCATTGCTGAGCTATAGGCTGCATGTTTGTAATACTATCTGTCTCTACTGGTTAGTTAAATGCAAAAGGAATTTCATAATTGTGTGGACTAAAAAATTCAGTACTGTTGCTCACTAATAGATATGCTGATTTCTTAATGAAAGCTTGATTTCTGTTTGTGTCAGCTGAATTTCTTAGTATGGCATTAAATTAAAATCTGAGATGGGGCTATAAAAACCCTTCTTGATAAATAGCTTCTGAAGTTGTAACTTCTGTTGACTCTAGTGGTAGTGTTCCTAGTCTTATTGGCTTAGTACATGTGCCCTTTGAGTCTTGTGAACTGCAGGACTTGGTAAAAGTAGGTTAGGTTACTAGTGTGTACTGAAGAGGCTGCAGATGAAATGCCACCTGCAATGCAGGTGTCTGTTAATAGTTTTTAAAATGTTGTTGCTTAATTATGTGATTCACCTGCTCCTGAGTGATGGGGAATTAAGAGCAAACTGGGCTATAGATGTTTGGTGTTCTGTGTTTCAGACACATGGCCCAATATTTCTACTGTTCAGTGTTGTAGCTGCAGTAAAAACTCCAAATCATAGGTCATGTAACTGATACCGTGTATTGCTTCCCTTCCTTACCACCATCCCAGAAAAAAGCAAACACACTATTTTTGGTAGTTGTCAAAACTGAAACACATACCTGGTGTTCTTCAGCAGTTCTGTCAATGCAGGTCAAAATAAGGAGAGGACTTGCATTCTGAGTTAACTCTTCATTCAACACAGTTGGAGTGCCACTCACCATGATTACTCTTTTATTCATGATTATTCTTTCCTCAATTTTCAATATTATTATTCATGATTGCTCTTTCCTCATAAATTTTTAGTAGTTCACGGTCTGTCTTATCTGTCTTAGAACTGTTCCATGGATGAAATCAAAAAGCTTTGCTTGGAGCAGTTGGAGCTGTTATCTGAAAAAAAGCTGTTGAAGATACTTGAAGGTATGAATGAAACTTCTAAGTGCCACTGTACCCCAGAGAATAGTCTGCTTCTAAACTGGTTTTTCACTCTCTTTCTAGTTACTTTATAAATACATAAATGCACTAAAAAGTGTATATTACTTGTTATTACTTACATATATTAGTACACATACATATGTTACTATTATGTATATGCACCTGATAGTAGCATATATGGGGGGGTGTGTATATGTATATATGCTGGTTGTGACCTTTTAAGCTTGAGTAAAATTGTCCATTGACTTAGAAACTATTCAAAACGCATTCAGAAAACAGTAGTATAAGCTTGTTTTCTTTAGCACCCAAATAAAGAACAAAGCTTTTGACTCATTGGAAAAAAAAAAAAAACAACCAAAAAAACCCGAACAAACCTAGGAGTTTAGAGGTATTGTGTGAAATCCATTAATTTAGATAAACTGATATTAAATTGCTTCCTGATTCTGTGCAGGGAAGTCTGCATAACTGCAATACCAGTTCAGTTGCATTAGCAATTGTACTAGGATATTCGGCGTAGTTAAAGGATTATGGGTGGATCCCTCCGCTCTGCTGAGACAAATGGTTCATGTACTTAGATTAAGGATATGGCATTCCAGCTTTTCAGTATCTTCTTGAACTTGCTATTTGAGGGCTGTAGAATTTATTTGTAAACAGATTCTGTCTTCTCAATGGAGTGGAACTCTTTGAATCTTGAATTTTGCAGAGTACCTTCTATTATTTTTGTCTCCTGTGCTTTATTCTTAGTGTCTATAGTATTGTAGTAGCAATGTCTATTCTGTTGGATATTTTCATAATACCATAGAACTGAAAAATGCCAGACATGTGGCTAGCAGAAAACTCACAAATAAGGTTTTTGGTTTCGATTAAGTCTAATTTTAGAGCATCTGCTTTAACTGAGGAGAAGAAACTTCTGCTGATTGCAGTTGTTAAGAGTAAGCCTAACTATATAGCACTAATTATATCACCTGCTTAAATTTTTATGTCTGAAATTGTGTATGTCTAGGCAAGATGGGAGCTGATTCTGATCCTGAAGAGGAAGCAGATGGAAGAGGCAAGACTGGAGGTGAATCAGTCAGTCAGTGAGTAAAAGACAAAACACTGAATTTAAGATTACTGACCAATGCCATCATTTTTTATGAGAAATGATCAAATCATAGAATCATAGAATAGTTAGGGTTGGAAAGGACCTTCAGATCATCTAGTTCCAGCCCCCCTGCTATGGGCAGGGATGTCTTACGCTAAACCATGCCACCCAAGGC